>CADCXT010002616.1:0-31950 GCA_902806775.1 Microtus agrestis | reverse complement strand
TATGAGTGTAAGTCCTACCAAAGTCCAGAAATTGGTATCAGATCCTTTCAGCTAGAGTTAGAAGTGGTTGTAAGCTATGAGTTTTGGTTGTTGAGAATCAAATTTGTGTCCTCTACAAGAGAAGATGAGCATTTAACCGCTAAGGAAATTCTTCAACCCAAGTCCTGTGTTTCTTAAGTCGCTATTATAACAAGGTTTGTGAAGCCTGAAATATTGGGGTTAGAGGAAAACTAATCTATGCTCTGAAAAATCAATAAAATATACCCAATCCTGTTCCTTACATATTAAGAAATAATATAACTGAATATAGTAACCCATGGAGCCTCTGGTTTTTTATAATTTAGAGAAGTGTCCAATTAAGCCCAAATCCATCCTAGTTCTTTTTTTTGTTAAAATTTGTATTTATTTATGTATTTATTTTGGTTTTTCAAGACAGGATTTCTTTGTCTTCATTCATGTGACTAGTCTTGTTATTCCCTGGAATAATATTCCAAACATAATTTTCTGGAAGATAGCCTAGCTAAGAAATAAGAAAGGGATTCCTTTGAGTTAATTTTTGTAAAACAAGGTTTACTAGAGCCAAGTATGATGTATGTTTATTAAAATGGTATTATTAGAAAATTTTGATCACAACTATGGCAGTCCTCCCTGAATTAAGGCAATAAAAACTAAATTTTTAACAGTAAATTTGATTTAATAAATATTGTGAGAAAATATTACTAGCCCAGTGACACCTCTCTCATCTCAATTCCCATAGTAGAAAATATTTGACTTTTTTTTATGAAGGGATCTCACTATGTAGATCTGCCTGTCCTGGAAGTCACAGCTGGCTGGCTGGCTGGCTGGCTGGCTTTCAGTTCCCTGACAGAAATATGCACATTATGGAGGAACCACAAAGTTGTTACACTATGTGGGTGTAATGAGGAGAGATTGTGAGTGATTGTGTCTTCTCAGAACAAAGTTAGTCACATAGTTGATGAAATTCATTATCCCAAAATTTCAGCAGAATATATCCCAAGCTTGCAAATGTGTGGTCAGCATGTGACAGGTTGGACTGGAGATGCTGAGAACTGGGATTCACCCAGGGGAGCCCTCAATGCAAGAGGAGACACTCATTCCCATGAAGAGTGAGGGAGGGAGGAATCATTCATTCCTATACTCAAGTTTAAGGAAAGATGAATGGATATGGAGAGACCACTCACAGATATGAAAAATCTTATCCTAAAAATCAAATTTCTCAATCAGTATGCAACTGCTGTGGTGCTTCTCCTAGATAGAGCAACACACACACACACACACACACACACACACACACACACACACACACACAAACTGATTCCTTGATCTAGAACCACAGGAATGGGACACGGCCAACTTGAATCACAATATTCATCAGAGCATGAGATGAGTGTAAAAAGGACACAAAAGGAGAGATAATTCTGGTCCTTCTTTCCTTCCTTCCTTCCTTCCTTCCTTCCTTCCTCCTCAGGAAGTGACTGACAGATGAGACTTTTTCCAAGCAAGTATTGAAATACCAGACTTGAGTTTCCCTCTCTGTAGGTATTAGTTAGACAGTCAGTCCTTCCTTCTTTCTGTAGGAAGGTGGTGCATGTCTCTCAGAAGTTACCTGGTTTCCTCTGCACAAGGTGACCCAGGGGAAAGCTTTCTAAGCCTTATTCAGAGCTATAGAGGATGCACCGTGACTTCAGAGACCTCAAGGAGTATAGAGGTGGGTGCTTGATGCTTCAGACTCATATCATTGAAGGACAGAACATAGTCTGGATTCACAAACATTCACAACTCCTAGGGATCCTCACTTTCTAACAGCCCAGAACACCCAGAGATACAAGAAATTGCAGTACAGGCCGGGCTGTGGTGTGTAGGGGTCGGTGCAAGCCTTTAATCTCTGCTCACACACAGATCTCTGTGAGCTCAAGGATGGCCTGATTTACAGACTGAGTTTTAAGACAGCCCAAGATAAACAAAGAAACCCTGTCTTGAAAAACAAAACAGCAAAAGAAAGAAAGAAAGAAAGAAAGAAAGAAAGAAAGAAAGAAAGAAAAGAAAGGAAAAAGACAAAAGAAAAAAGAAAAAAGAAAAAATTGTAGTCTCTTCATACTCTCTCATTCATTGGCCCTTAAAGAGCTCTCAGGCTGAACTGGAGACCATGGTGTCATTTATAACTGGGAAGCCAGAAACCTTAGGGGGATCACAGGTGGACTAACTGCAGCACTTGATGCCTCAACCCTGCTAATGGCTGTAATAGGGGCTTTGGCAGAGCACTACTCCCCTTTCTCTATTATTACTGCTACACAACGAAAAGGACTTGTGGGGGATGGGAGGATGATGTGCAATGCTGGTATTGAAATCTCACTGACACCTTCCGCACTCCTTGTCAATTCCCGACTTTGTCAAATCAACTGTCGTGAAACTTTGGTGTGGGTTGGCCCTTTAGGAACTCAGAGAAACAAGACAGGCCTATTGCATCCCAGACACCTCCCAGTTCCTGAGCCCTAGCCCTGGAAGTCTCAAAGCCATCACATCCAAAAATCTCTCCAGTCCCTGCTATTAGTGAACTCACTCTGTCTTCCTCCATCTGGCCTCTCCACGATCTCCATTCTCTAGACAACATGTCTAGGAGCAAGTCTTATAGGCACCGAGAGAGGGTGTCTTGTGGGAAGTTGGCCTTTCTAGGACAAGAGTGACATCACAAAATTCTGAGAGCTCTCCGGGATACCATAGAATTTCCAGAGAAGGGACTGCTGATGTCGTAAGGCACGGCCTTTACCTCCTTGCTAATATTTCTCCCTGAACTGACCAACTGACTGACCGACCGGAACCTGAGGTTTCCTTTCCAGGAGTCTCTCCTGTGACACAGAGGGAGCCATTCTGGATCTCCTCCTGCCAAAACCAGAAATTTCTCTCTACTTCATTAAAATCTTTTCACTACTTCCTTCACCGAATGACCAACCTTTCCTCCCTATCCTGAACAGATATTTATCCTAAGTAATATGAGAAATTAGGCCAGGAGGACACGGAGGAAGAGGGTTGAGTCCTCTGAAGTGTACAAGCACTTAGGGAAGGCTAAACTTAAGGGAACTTGACTCTGAGTGACAAGAGATGAATAGCTGATGACAAGGCACAGATACAGGCATCGGTCTGAGGCACCAACTGGGCGGCTGTCGGTATCCTCCTGCATCATCAGAGCTGTGTGGGAAACTCAGCCCAAAGGAGGGGCCATGTTTAAAAGGAGAGGGAATTTTCTAGGACAGCACTGTTTTCTTTTTCATGTTTTTTTTAACTCAGAAAAAACTTCACCCAAATTATGTTATAGGGTTTTGAGGTCATTAAGTTACTTAGTTAGTCTAATGCTTTTGGGCTGAGATAGAGTATAAGGTTGGTGGGGAGTTATTTTTGAGAAGATTGTGTGCTAGCTTCTCATTAAGTCTCATTCTAAAGTGGTCAACTTTAAAATGAACTCCTTAAAATGCAATCTCTATGGCTAGGAATACACAGTGCATCATTCCTTGCCATATGTAAGAGCATAGCAGCTCTGGAGATGTCACTCTGGGGATACGGCACTTCTGAATTAACTTTCCCCAGTCTACTTTCTAAGGATGCATTCTCATTTTTTTCTTTTTTTCTTTCTTTCTTTTTTTCATTTTTTTAAATTTTTTTTTATTTATTAAAGATTTCTGTCTCTTCCCCACTGCTTCCTCCCCTCCCCTCCTCCAATCAACTCCCCCTCCTTCGTCAGCCCAAAAGCAATCAGGGTTCCCTGCCCTCTCCTTCTGCTCCTGATTTGGACCTTGCAATGTCAATCCGGTGCTCCCTTGTGGGTCTCTGTCTCTGTCTCCTTTCATCACCTGATGAAGGTTAATATTCAGGAGGATGCCTATATGCTTTTCTTTGGTTTATCCTTCTTATTTAGCTTCTCTAAGAACCCTAATTATAGGACGAAAGTCCTTTGTTTATGGCTAGAAAACAAATATGAGTGAGTACTTCCCATGTTCCGCTTTTTGGGTCTGGCTTACCTCACTCAGGATAGTGTTTTCAATTTCCATCCGTTTTCCTGCAAACTTCAAGAAGTCCTTGTTTTTTACTGCTGAGTAGTACTCTAAAATGTATATATTCCATACTTTCTTCATCCATTCTTCCATTGAAGGGCATCTAGGTGGTTTTCAGGTTCTGGCTATTACAAACATTGCTGCTATGAACATAGTAGAGCATATACTTTTGTTGTATGATAAGGCCTCTCTTGGGTATATTCCCAAGAGTGGTATTGCTGGGTCCATGGGGAGGTTGATCCCGAATTTCCTGAGAAACCTCCACACTGCTTTCCAGAATGGTTGCACAAGTTTGCATTCCCACCAGCAATGTATGAGTGTACCCCTTTCTCCACAACCTCTCCAGCAATGGCTATCATTGGTGTTTTTGATTTTAGCCATTCTGAAAGTTGTAAGATGGTATCTTAAAGTTGTCTTGATTTGCATTTCTCTGATTGCCAAGGAAGTTGAGCATGACTTTAGGTGTCTTTCGGCCATTTGAACTTCTTCTGTTGAGAGATCTCTGTTCAGCTCAGTGCCCCATTTGTAATTGAGTTGATTAGCCTTTTACGGTCTAGTTTCTTGAGTTCTTTATATATTTTGGAGATCAGATCTTTGTCAGTTGTTGGGTTGGTGAAGATTTTCTCCCAGTCAGTGGGTTGCCTTTTTGTCTTAGTGATAGTGTCCTTTGCTTTACAGAAGCTTCTCAGTCTCAGGAGGTCCCATTTATTCAATGAGGCCCTTACTGTCTGTGCTGCTGGGGTTAAACATAGGAAGTGGTCTCCTGTGCCTACGTGTTGTAGAGTACTTTCCACTTTCTCTTCTATTAGGTTCAGTGTGTTCGGAATGATATTGAGGTCTTTAATCCACTTGGACTTGAGTTTTGTGCATGGTGATAGATAGGGATCTATTTTCATTCTCCTACAGATTGACATCCAGTTTTGCCCGCACAATTTGTTGAAGATGCTCTCTTTTTTTCCATTGTATACTTTTATCTCCTTTATAGAAAATCAGGTGCTCACAGGTTTGTGGGTTAAAGTCCAGGTCTTCTATTCAATTCCATTGTTCAACGTCTGTGTTTTTATGCCAATACCAAGCTGTTTTCAATACTGTAGCTCTGTAATAGAGATTGAAGTCAGGGATGGTAATGCCTCCAGACGTTCCTTTATTGTATAAGATTGTTTTGGCTATCCTGGGATTTTTGTTTTTCCATATAAAGTTGATTATTGTCTTCTCCAGATCTGTGAAGAATTTTGATGCGATTTTGATGGGGATTGCATTGAATCTATAGATTGCTTTTGGTAGAATTGCCATTTTTACTATGTTGATCCTCCCAATCCAAGAGCAAGGGAGATCCTTCCATTTTCTGGTGTCCTCTTCTATTTCTTTCTTCAAAAACTTAAAGTTCTTGTCAAATAGATCTTTCACTTCCTTGGTCAGGGTTACCCCGAGATATTTTATGCTCTTTGTGGCTATCGTGAAAGGTGATGCTTCTCTGATTTCCTTCTCTGTTTCTTTATCTTTAGTGTATAGGAAGGCAACTGATTTTTTGGAGTTGATCTTGTATCCTGCCACATTGCTAAAGGTGTTTATAAGCTGTAGGAGTTCTTTGGTAGAGTTTTGGGGGTCGCTTATATATACTATCATGTCATCTGCAAATAACGAAAGCTTACCTTCTTCCTTTCCAATACGAATGCCCTTGATCCCCTTATGTTGTCTTATTGCTATTGCGAGAATTTCAAGCATTATATTGAAGAGGTGTGGAGAGAGTTGACATCCTTGTCTTGTTCCTGATTTTAGTGGGATGGCTTTGAGTTTTTCTCCGTTTAATTTAATGTTAGCTGTTGGCTTGCTGTAGATAGCTTTTATTATATTTAGGTATGACCCTTGTATCCCTAGTCTCTCCAATACCTTTATCATAAACGCGTGTTGAATTTTGTCGAATGCTTTTTCAGCATCTAATGAAATGATCATATGGTTTTTTTCTTTCAGTTTATTCATATGATGGATTACATTGATAGATTTGCATATGTTGAACCAGACCTGCATCTCTGGGATGAAGCCTACTTGATCATAATGGATAATTTTTCTAATGTGTTCTTGAATTCGGTTTGCCAGTATTTTATTGAGAATTTTTGCGTCAATATTCATGAATGAGATAGGCCGGTATTACTCTTTCTTGTTTGGGTCTTTGTGTGGTTTTGGTATCAGGGTAACTGTAGCTTCATAAAAGGAATTTGGCAATGACTTTTCTGTTTCTATATTGTGAAATACATTAAGGAGCATAGGTATTAGTTCTTCTTGGAAGTTCTGGTAGAATTCTGCATTGAAACCATCTGGTCCTGGGCTTTTTTTGGAGGGGAGATTTTTGATAACAGCTTTTAGTTCTTCGCGACTAACCGGTCTATTTATTTCGTTCACCTGGTCTTGGTTTAGCTTTGGTATATGGTACTTATCTAAAAATATGTCCATTTCTTTTGCATTTTCCAGTTTTGTGGCATACAGGCTTTTGTAGTAAGATCTAATGATTCTCTTAATTTCCTCTGTGTCTGTGGTTATGTCCCCCTTTTCATTTCTGATCTTATTTATTTGCATGTTCTCTCTTTGTTGTTTAATTAGTTTGGATAGGGGTTTGTCGATCTTGTTGATTTTCTCCAAGAACCAACTTTATGGTTCATTGACTTTTTGGACTGTTTTCTGTATTTCTATTGTGTTGATTTCCGCACTCAGTTTGATTATTTCCAGTCTTCTACTCCTCCTGGGAATGTCTGCTTGTTTTTTTTCTAAAGCTTTCAGGTGTGCTATTAAGTCCCCAATGTATGCTTTCTCCATTTTCTTTAAGTGTGCATTTAGTGCTATGAACTTTCCTCTTAGCACTGCTTTCATCGTGTCCCATAGGTTTGAGTATGTAGTCTCTTTATTTTCATTAAATTCAAAGAAGACTTTAATTTCTTTCTTAATTTCTTCCTTGACACAGGTGTGGTTCAGTAGTTGACTGTTCAGTTTCCATAAGTTTGTTGACTTTCTGGGGGTAGCACTGTTGTTGCCTTCTAACTTTAATCCATGATGGTCTGATAGGACACAGGTGGCCACTGATATTTTTTTGTATCTGTGGAAGTTTCCTTTGTTTCCCAGTATGTGGTCAATTTTCGAGAAGGTACCATGAGCTGCAGAGAAGAAGGTATATTCTTTCCTATTTGGGTGGAGTGATCTATTGTTGTCTGTAAAGTCCAATTGCTTCATTACCTCCAATAATTCTCTTAGTTCTCTATTATGTTTCTTTCTGATTGATCTGTCCTTTGGAGAGCGAGGGGAATTGAAGTCTCCTACTACTAGTGTGTGTGGTATAATGTCTGCCTTCAGTTCTTGTAATATTACTTTTAGATAAGTGGATACTTTTGTATTAGGGGCGTAGATATTCAGGATTGATACGTCATCCTGATGACTTGTTCTTGTTATAAGTATATAGTGTCCATCTCAATCTCTTCTGATTGATTTTAGTTTGAAGTCAGTTTTTTTAGAAATTAATATGGCCACACCTGCTTTTTTCTTAGGACCATTTGCTTGAAAGACTTTTTCCCAGCCCTTTACTCTGAGTAGATGCCTGTCTTTGTGGTTGAGATGTGTTTCTTGCAAACAGCAGAATGTTGGATCCTGTTTTCGAATCCAATCTCTTAGCCTGTGCCTTTTTATAGGTGAATTGAGACCATTAATATAAAGTGATATTAATGACCAGTGGTTGTTTACTCCAGTTATTCTTATTGTTTTTGGTAGTAGAGTTTGTGTGTCTCCCTTCTTTGAGTTGTACTGTTGAATGGTCTCTAGATGCCTGAGTTCTTGCAGGCAGTGTTGTCCATGTTGGATTCCTTGGGTTTTGATTTTCCTTCTATTTTCTTCTGTAGGGCTGGATTTGTGGCTACGTATTGCTTAAATTTGTTCTTATCCTGGAATGTCTTGTTTTCTCCATTGATAGTGAACGATAGCTTGGCTGGGTATAGTAGTTTGGGTTTGCATCTATGGTCTCTTAGCTTCTGCAGTGCCTCTATCCAGTACCTCCTGACTTTCATAGTTTCCATAGAAAAGTCAGGTGTATGTCTGATCAGTTTACCTTTATAAGTTACTTGGCCTTTTTCCTTTGCAGCTCTTAATATTCTTTCTATAACCTGTATATTCTGAGTTTTGATTATTATATGGCGAGGGGATGTTTTTCTTTAATCCAATCTGTTTGGTGTTCTGTATGCTTCTTGAATATTCAAAGGAATATCTTTCTTTATGTTGGGAAAGTTTTCTTCCATAATTTTCTTAAAAATATTTTCTGGCCCTTTGAGTTGTGACTCTTCTACTTCTTCTATACCTATTATTCTTATGTTTGTTCTTTTTATTGTGTCCCATATTTCTTGCATGTTTTGTGTTGAGAATTTGTTGGCTTTGCTGTTTTCTTTGATCAGTGTGTTTATTTTCTCTATGGTGTCGTCAGAATCTGAGATTCTTTCTTCAATATCTTGTATTCTATTGATTATGCTTGTTTCTGTAAGCTCTGCTCGTTGACCTGGATTTTCCATAACCAGGTGGTGTTCAGCTTGTGTTTTCTTCCTTGCTTCCCTTTCAGTTTTCAATTTTTGAACTGTTTCCATTACCTTTTTGATCGTTTTTTCTTGTTTTCCCAGGGTATCATGGACGTATTTTCTCATTTCTTCAAACTTTTGGTTATACTTCTCATCCATTTCCCTGTCGGTGCTCTGCCACCCCACCTGGTCCTGCTTGCACTGGTCAGTGCTCTGCCTCCCTTCCTGGGCCTGCTTGAGCTGGGCCAGTCGGTGCTCTTTCTTTGACTTAATTGTGGTTTGGCGATCTGCTCTTGGTGTTGCGCACTGGTGTTGTGGTCTGCTCCCTGCTGCCTGCGTCCTCAGCCACCACGCCTGTCTCCGTCAGTCCCAGCTGCAGCCTGCTTTGCCCGAATGTGTCGCTCGTCCTCGGGCACCTGCATCACTCGTCTCTGCGGGCGCCTGATTCGTTCGTCTGCCCCTTTCTGTTTTTTTAACACTGCTTATGACTGTAGTTGCAGTCTCATTTATATATATATATATATATATATATATATATATATATATATATTTTCATACACATGCCTCGACCTGATGGGTTGACCAGTTGGCTCTCTGTGCACTCTCTCTTTCCACTAAACTAGAAGCGGGTTGACCAGTTATCTGTTAAAGTGTTCGGACTTAAAATGCTAAGTACCCAGGTCGACCAGTTGGCCTCGTGAACGTGGGTCGAACAGTTGTCTTTTTCCATGTCTTGATTGACTAATGTCATTTTTAAATGTGTCTGTCGGTTTGTTTATCTGTTGTTCCTTTCTCTATCCCAACCCGCCCTACTCACTCTTTTTATTTATCCATCTATCTATCTATCTATCTATCTATCTATCTATCTATCTATCCATCCACCATCCATCCATACATCAATCTATCCATCCATCCAGATGGGAGGAGGTGAGAGGAAGGTGTTCGTTGGTCATCCTGGGGTAAATAAATAAGGCAGGGAATAAATAGCTGAATATTAATTCATTAGAATAATATTAAAACTGTACAGTCGAAAACAATTGCTTTCTTTTCTGTTTGCCCAGAGATCTGACTGACTGCAACTTGGAAAAAAGAAGGCCCAGCTGGACAAAGACCTCCCTCCTGCTTTGGGTGGGGTGGCTGAGTGAACGTGGGTGGGACGACCAGTTTCCATGTTTTGCCTTTTATGGATTGAATGGATGAGTCTCTTTTTTTTCGTAACATCTTGTGTATTTCTTTGCTTCCTTACTTATCCATTTACTTACTTCTTTAAAAAATGACACACCTAGTTATTTACTTACTTTTTCATACATTACTTACTTCACTTCCTTATCTTCTTTCATATATCTGTTTATCTGCTCATTTATTTACGTATTGAATATTCCAATTAATATATATTTATTTTTTTATTTTATTTATTTTATTTTTCTCCATTAACAGCTTCACCTGGGTGTGGGGCAACAGAACCATTCCCAGCACAACCATGGGTGTGGGATTCCCCGCATTCTCCCCAGGGCGATGGTTCCTGCAATGATCTCTAGGGGAAAACGGCTCCCAACAAATCCCCTCCCCCCTCCCATACAAAGGCAGGCAGCTATCACGTGGAGAGCACCAGTCAGAGTCAACCATGGTGTCAGACCAAAGGAGAAGGGACTGAGACAAGGAGAGACCCTCCTCTAGAGTGGTGAAGCAATCCACCTCTCCTGGAAACAGAGGGGTTCCCGATGACTCCTAGGTCGAGTGGGGACCAGGCCTTTTTTCTTTCCCCCTTACCCATCCTAGGGTTCCCAGGGCCCTGTCTTAGGTTGGGGGATTATCCTGCCATAAGTCGCCCTTCCTTGAGCTCCTCAAATAAAAGGCATCTAGCAGGATTAAAGTAAGCAGATCACAACATCTATAAGCAGTTACAAATATCATTAGAACAATTTCAGTAGGAGTACAATCACATACATTGATGTTATCAAATACCACCAGTTCCAGTCTCTGAGCAACAGTGACAGGAACCCCCAATTTTCCCCCTTCTTAAGTGAAGAGAGGTTAATATTTTAATTAAAATGAGTTCTGTGTACCAAAGTATAAAGCAGTCTGATGTTTACTCAGCAACTCAGCTCCAAAGCAGACCAGAGTTCAAGCTGCAGAAGCAGTTTAGCATTTGTGCTCCAGGACAGGTGGGAGAACCTGGGTGAAGCGAGCTGGATTCAGCTACATGAAGCATATTCTGGCACTTATGTCCGCTGGGTCTCCCTGGACTCTGGGGGCAGGATGACACCCTGCAGAGTGGTGTAGCTGGTTTTGTTAGCAGGCACTCCTTTCCTTGGGGGCAGGGAAGACCGGACAAAGGACCGCTCCTCAATCATCTCTGGAAGGCTGGAACTCCTCTGTGTCTGCAGCCTCAACATCACGTCCAGAATTTATTTTCTTTCTGTGAAAAAAGCACAAACACATCCTCGACCCCAAATATATATACAGGTCGGGTTTTTTCATAATGCCTTGCAAGGGCTTTTTCACCTTGTCTTAGCAAATGTCAGCTTGGTGTCATCAAGCCAGATCCGTTTGCCTCAGGATCTGCTGGCAACTTTTATGAGTTGCTTTGAAGGAGCCTTGTTATGCTCCATAATTTTTATTATTGTTAGCCATATATGCAGTTCCTCCGTTGGAAGAGTCATTTGTAAAATTTAGCATAAAATACTTAAAGGGATTTTTTGCTATAACATTAGCAAGATACAGGTGCATAAATAGTAGCAGTGATCTGTGAAAAGACCATTGTTTTTGGCCATTGAATTTAGCAGAGGCAATTGTCCAGGAATCAATCTTAAAATTATCAATGAATCTACTGTTTAGTATAAGAAACATTGATCATAGTCAATAATTTGTTAAACCATTGTCCAGATTCTATCCTGTCCTTTTATATCAGACAGGCTACTGGTTTAAATTAAGAGTTTAATATCTTAACTAGCAAAACTGAGAAGATTTAACCATAAGCAGCATGTTTTATAAAGCTGTTGTATAATAAGTTTTACATCTAATATACACACTTGCCATAGCTGAATTATAATTAATATACTGTATTTGTTGATTATTGTATACTTTATCTGTTGATTTACCTGCTTGAGTACCTGTTAGGCAGCTGTTTTAAGCTCTCTAATGGAAACTGTTTTTTGTAAGAATTTTACCTAGCAGCTCAAGGTCTCCCATAAGAATATTATCACTAGAGCTTTAACCATTGGACATCCAAACAAAAGTTTGTAAGCTATCCTCTTTTTTTAGTTTTTTTTATATTGGAAAAAAAGAAATTTCTGCCTCCTCCCCGCCTCCCATTTCCCTCCCCCTCCTCCCACTCTTCCCCCCTCCCCCCTCCTGCCCCTCCATATCCAGACCGAAGAGCAGTCAGGCTTCCCTGCTCTGTGGAAAGTTCAAAGTCCTCCCCCCTCAATCCTGGTCTAGGAAGGTGATCATCCAAACTGGCTAGGCTCCCACAAATCCAGGACATGAGGTAGGATCATAACCCGGTGCCATTGTTCTTGCCTTCTCAGCAGCCCTCATTGTCTGCCAAATTCAAGGAGTACAGTTTTATCCCATGCTTTTTCAGTCACAGTCCAGCTGGCCTTGGTGGGCTCCCAATGGATCAGCCCCACTGTCTCTGTGGGTGGGTGCACCCCTTGTGGTCCTGACTTCTTTGCTCATATTCTCCCTCCTTTTGCTCCTCATTGGAACATTGGGAGCTCAGTCCGGTGCTCCAGTGTGGGTCTCTATCTATATCTCCATCCTTCGTCAGATGAAGGTTCTTTATTTATCTCTAGAAACCAATTATGAGTGAGTACATCCCATGTTCATCTTCTTGGTCTATTGTCTTACTTCTTTAAAAAATGACCCACCTATTTATTTACTTACTTTTTTGTACATTCCTTACTTCACTTCCTTATCTTCTTTCATATATCTGTTTATCTGCTCATTTATTTACTTATTTAATATTCCAATTATTACTTATTTTTATTCATTTATTCGTTCTTTGTCTAGTTTTATGTAGGTATTTACTTAATTTCTTAATTTTTTTTACTTTTTAAAATTTTTTTCTTTCTTTGGAAATGTGGATCATTTATTTCCTTCCTTCCTTCCTTCCTTCCTTCCTTCCTTCCTTCCTTCCTTCTTTCTTTCTTTCTGTCTCTTGACTGTCACTGGCTATCTCAATGGTTCTTGGTGATTGTAAGCAAAGCAGCTCCTGACATGGAATTTGATGAAGGGATAGATAGATAGGTAGATAGATAGATGGGATGCGCACACGCTCGCACACACACACACACACACACACACAAAACACACACATGCACGCACGTGCATGACATGTACAGATAGGGGGGTTCCAATGATTTCAGAGGAAGGTGCTCACTGGTAATTATAAATGTGCTGATAAATAAGGCTGAGAAGAGATTTCACATTATATGCTGTACAGTTAGTTAGTTAGTTAGTTAGTTAGTTAGATTATAAGGGGCCTCCAGTGAACTGGGGTGGGGTGTGACTTCTCAGGTCACATCAGGTCAGGGAGGGGCTGAGGAGTGTCCCATTGACCTTGACAATAGCCACCAGTCACACGTTAATGTCAGGGCCTGAGAGTTCCTCAAAGGGAAAGACTGGAGACCCTTGCACACCTAAAAAAACGCCTGACCTTGGAAAAGGACTTGTTGAAATCAGGCACTTGAAAATGTTGTTTCACATCTTACCAGAAAGCTCCCTCTCAGAAGGGAAAGTCACCCTGATATCTTACTCTTTGTCCAAGGATACCCTACCATTCTGATCATTCTTACTGAATTAAGTCTTCTACTACAAATAAATAAATAATAGAAGACTTAATTCAAGTAAGTCTTCTACTTACTGAATTAAATAAGAGTGAGTAAGTAAGTAAGCAAATATGTGGATGGATGAACACACAAATAAATACAATGTTCGCTGACTTTTGGTTTCATAATGAATCTCTCTCTCTCTCTCTCTCTCTCTCTCTCTCTCTCTCACACACACACACAAACAAACAAAAACTAAATATACAATAAAAGGAAGCATAACACGTTTACTCAGGGGGCATAGTGAACTCTGAAAGTTTTCCAGGCAGGGCTATATAGTGAAATGTTCCATGTCGGGCTGCAGATATAGTTTAGGTTCAATTCCCAGCATCAACATGACAGCTCACAGCTGTCTGTAATCCAGGAGCCTGAGAGCCATGGCAAAAACACAAATGCACATAAGATAAAAATAAATAAATTTTTTAAAGGAAGAGATTGGGGGGAGAGAGACAGAATATAAGAACAAACTGAGAAACAAGGAAAGATAGTGCTGTCGGTCTGGCTGGCTGGCTAGCTTGCTTTCAGTTCACTGACAGAAATAAGCACATTATGGAGGAACCACGATGTTGTTACACTATGTGGGTGTAATGAGGCGAGATTGTGAGTGACTGTGTCCTCTCAGAACAAAGTTAGTCCCATAGTTGATGAAATTCATTATCCCAAAATTCAGCAGAATATATCCCAATCTTACAAATGTGTGGTCAGCATGTGACAGGTTGGGCTGGAGATGCTGAGAACTGTGGTTCACTCAGGGGAGCCCTCAATGCAAGAGCAGACACTCATTCCCGTGAAGACTTAGGGAGGAAGGGATCATTCATTACTATACTCAAGTTGAAGGAAAGATGAATGGCTATCGAGAGACCACTCAGAGGTATGAAAAATATTTTCCTAAAAACAAATTTCTCAATCAGTATGCAACTGCTGTGGTGCTTCTCCTAGATAGAGCAACACATACACACACACACACACACACACACACAAACTGATTTCTTGATCTAGTGCAACAGGAAGGGGACACAGCCAACTTGAATCACAATATTCATCAAAGCATGAGAAGAGTGTAAAAAGGACACAAAAGGAGAGAAAATTCTGGTCCTTCCTTCCTTCTTTTCTTCCTTTATTCCTTCCTTCCTTCCCTCAGGAAGTGACTGACAGATGAGACTTTGTCCAAGCAAGTTATGAAATACCATACATTAGTTTCCCCCTCTGTAGGTATTAGTTAGTCAGTCAGTCCTACCTTCTTTCTGTAGGAATGTGGTGCATGACTCTCAGAAGTTACCTGGTTTCCTCTGCACAAGGGGACCGAAGAGAAAACTTTCTAAGCCTTATTCAGAGCTGTAGAGGATGCACCGTGACTTCCAAGAACTCAAGGAATATAGGGGTGGGTGCTTGATGCTTCAGATTCATATCATTGAAGGGCAGAACATAGTCTGGATTCACAAACATTCACAACACAGAGCCATCCTCACTTACTAACAGCCCAGGACACCCAGAGAAAACAAAAAATGCAGTCTCGGCTGGGCTGTGGTGTGTGTGGGTCGGTGCATGCCTTTAAGCTCTGCTCACACACAGATCTCTGTGAGCTCAAGGATGGTCTGATTTACAGAATGAGTTTTAGGACAGCCCAAGATACACAAAGAAACCCTTTCTTGAAAAACAAAACAGCAAAAGAAAGAAAGAAAGAAAGAAAGAAAGAAAGAATGAAAGAAAGAAAGAAAGAAAGAAAAAGAAAGGAAAAAGGCAAAAGAAGAAAAAGAAAAAAATTGCAGTCTCTTCCTACTCTCTCATCCATTGGCTCTTAAAGAGCTCTCAGGCTGAACTGGAGACCATGGTGTCATTTATAACTGGGAAGCCAGAAACCTTAGTGGGGTCACAGGAGGACTGACAACAGCACTTGATGCCTCAACCCTGCTAATGGCTGTAATAGGGGCTTTGGCAGAGCACTACTCCCCTTTCTCTATTATTACTGCTACACAACGAAAAGGACTTGGGGGAGGGGAGGATGATGTGCAGTGCTGGTATTGAAATCTCACTGACACCTTCTGCACTGCTTGTCTATTCCCGATTTTGTCAAATCAACTATCATGAAACTTTGGTGTGTGTTGGACCTTTAGGAGCTCAGAGAAAAAAGACAGGCCTATTGCATCCCAGACACCTCCCAGTTCCTGAGCACTAGCCTTGGAAGACTCAAAGCCATCACATCCAGAAATCTATCCAGTGCCTGCTAGTGGTTAACTCACTTCGTCTTCCTCCCTCTGGCCTCTCCATGATCTCCATTCTCTAGAAAACATGTCTAGAAGCGAGTCTTATATGCACCGAGAGAGTGTGTCTTGAGGGCAGTTGGCATTTCTAGGACATGAGTGACATCACAAAATTCCGAGAGCTCTCCGGGATACCGTAGAATTTCCAGAGAAGGGACTGTTGATGTCGTGATGCATGGCTTTTACTTCTTTGCTAATATTTCTCCCCAAAGTTACCGACTGACCGATTGACCGGAACCTGGGGTTTCCTTTCCAGGAGTCTCTCCTGCGACAGAGAGGAGCCATTCAGGATCTCCTCCTGCCAAAACCAGAAATTTCTCTCTGCTTCATTAAAATCTTTTCACTAATTCCTTCATTGAATGACCGACCCTTCCTCCCTCTCCTGAACAGATATTCATCCTCAGTAATATGAGAAATTAGGCCAGGAGGACACGGAGGATGAGGGTTGAGTCCTCGGAAGTGAACGAGCACTTAAGGAAAGCTAAATTAAGGGAACTTGACTCTGAGTGGCAAGAGATGAATAGCTGCTGCCAAGGCACAGATGCAGGCATCGGGGCTGAGGCACCAACTGGGCGGCTCTTGGTATCCTCCTGCATCATCAGAGCTGTGTGGGAAACTCAGCCCAAAGGAGGGGCTGTGTTCAAAGGGAGAGGGAATTTTCTAGGACAGCACTGTTTTCTTTTTCATGTTTTTTTTTAACTCAGACAAAACTACACCCAAAGTATGTTATAGGGTTTTGAGGTCATTAAGTTACTAAGTCTAATTCAGTTGGGCTGAGATAGAGTATAAGGTTGATGGGGAGTTATTTTTGAGAAGATTGTGTGCTAGCTTCTCATTAAGTCTCATTCTAAAGTGGTCAACTTTAAAATAAACTCCTTAAAATGCAATCTCTATGGCTAGGAATACACAGTGCATCATTCCTTGCCATATGTAAGAGTGCAGCAGCTCTGGAGATGTCACTCTAGGTATGCGGCACTTCTGAATTAACTTTCCCCAGTCTACTTCCTTAGGATGCAGTCTCATATTTTTTCTTTTTTTCTTTCTTTCTTTTTTTTAACCCTGCTTATGACTGTAGTTGCAGTCTCATTTTTTATATATATATATTTTTATCATACATATGCCTCGACCTGACGGGTCGACCAGTTGGCTCTCTGTGCACTCTCTCTTTTCACTAAACTAGAAGTGGGTCTACAAGTTATCTGATAAAGTGTTTGGCCTTAAAATGCTAAGTACCCAGGTCGACCAGTTGGCCTCGTGAACGTGGGTCGACCAGTTGTCATTTTGCATGTCATGATAGACTAATATGATTTTTAAATGTGTCTGTCGTTTTGTTTATCTGTTGTTCCTTTCTCTATATCAAACCGCACTAATCAAAATTTTTATTCATTATTTATTTATTTATTTATTTATCTGTCTGTCTGTCTGTCCATCTGTCGGTCCATCTGTCCATCCATCCATCCATCCATCCAGAAGGGATTAAGTGAGAGGAAGATGCCTGGTGGTCATCCAGGGGTAAATAAATAAGGGTGGGAATGAATAGCTGAATATTAATTCATTCGAATAATATTAAAACTGTTCAAGTCGAAAACAATTGCTTTCTTTTCTATTTGCCTAGAAATCTGACTGACTGCACCTTGGAAAGAAGAAGGACCTGCTGGACAGAGACCTCCCTCCTGCTTTGCGTGGGGTGGCTGAGTGAACGTGGGTGGCATGACCAGTTTCCATGTTTTGTCTTTTATGGATTGAATGGATGAGTCTCTTTTTTCATGACTTCTTGTGTATTTTTTTGCTTCCTTACTTATCCATTTACTTACTTCTTTAAAAAATGACCCACCAAGTTATTTACTTACTTAATCGTACATTCATTACTTCACTATTTATCTTCTTTCATATATCTGTTTATCTGCTCATTTATTTACTTATTGAATATTACAAGTATTACTTATTTTTATTCATTTATTCGTTCTTTGTCTAGTTTTCGGTAGGTATTTACTTAATTTATTAATTTTTTTTTACTTTTTAAAATTTTTTTCTTTCTTTGGAAATGTGGATCATTTATTTCCTTCCTTCCTTCCTTCCTTCCTTTCATCCTTCCTTCTTTCTTTCTTCCTTTCTGTCTCCTGACTGTCACTGGCTATCTCAGTTGTTCTGGTTGAGTGTCAGCAAAGCAGCTCCTGAAATGGAATTTGATGAAGGGATAGATGGATAGATAGATAGATAGATAGATAGATAGATAGGTAGATAGATAGATGGGATGCGCACACGTTCGCACACACACACACACACACACACACACAATGCACGCATGTTCATAACATGTACAGATGGAGGGGTTCCAGAGTTTTCAGAGGAAGGTGCTCTCTGGTATTAATAAATGTCCTGCTAAATAAGCCTGGAAATAGCTGAATCATTAAAAGTCTTCAAATAAATAAAAAGCAATTCCATTTCTCTCTCTCTTTTCTCTCTCTCTCTCTCTCTCTCTCTCATGATATACCAGCACATCTGAACTGACTGCAACATACAAAAGAAGAAGAAACACAGAAGGAATATATCCCTGCTGGACAGGATCTGATCTGAATTGAGCATAAATTCATCAAATGGCTGCCAACAGCATTTCACTGAGAAGAGATTCCACATTTTATGCTGTACAGTTAGTTAGTTATTTAGTTAGTTAGTTAGTTAGATTAAATGGGGCCTCCTGTGACCTGGGATGGGCTTTGTCTTCTCAGGTCACCTCAGGTCACGGAGGGGCTGAGGAGTGTCCCATTGGCCTTGACAATAGCCACCAGTCACATGTTAATGTCAGGGCCTGAGAGTTCCTCAAAGAGAATGAATGGAGACCATTGCTCACCTAAAAAACGTCTGACCTTGGAAAAGGACTTATGGAAAGCAGGCACTTGAAACTGTGGTTTCACATCTTACCAGAAAGCTCCCTCTCAGAAGGGAAAGTCACCGTGATATCTTACTCTTTGCCCAAGGATACCCTATCATTCTGATCATTCTTACTGAATTAAGTCTTCTACTGCAAATAAATAAATAATAGAAGACTTAATTCAGTAAGTCTTCTACTTACTGAATTAACTAAGAGTGAGTAAGTAAGTAAGCAAATATGTGGATGGATGAACAAACAAATAAATACAAAGTTCACTGACTTTTGGTTTCATAATGAATCTCTCTCTCTCTCTCTCACACACACACACAAACACAATCAAACAAAAGCTAAATATACAATAATAGGAAGCATAACACGTTTACTCAGGGGGCAGAGTGAACTCTGAAAGTTTTCCAGGCAGGGCTATAGAGAGAGATGTTCCATGTCGGGCTGCAGAGATAGTTTAGGTACAATTCCCAGCATCTACATGGCAGCTCACAGCTGTCTGTAATCCAGGAGCCTGAGAGCCATGGCAAAACACAAATGCACATAGGATAAAAATAAATAAATTTGTTAAAGGAAGAGATTGGGGGGAGAGAGAGACAGAATATAAGAACAAACTGAGAAACAAGGAAAGATAGTGCGGGCTGGCTGGCTGGCTGGCTGGCAGGCTTGCTGGCTGGCTTGCTTTCAGTTCGCTGACAGAAATAAGCACATTATGGAGGACCCACAAAGTTTTTGCACTATGTGGGTGTAATGAGGATAGATTGTGAGTGAGTGTGTCCTCTCAGAACAGTTAGTCCCATAGTTGATGAAATTCATTATCCCAAAACTTCAGCAGAATACATCCCAAGCTTGAAAATGTGTGGTCAGCATGTGACAGGTTGGGCTGGAGATGTGGAGAACTTGGGTTCACCCAGGGGAGCCCTCAATGCAAGATCAGACACTCATTCCCGTGAAGAGTGAGGGAGGGAGGGATCATTGATTCCTATACTCAAGTTTAAGGAAAGATGAATGGCTATGGAGAGACCACTCACAGATATGAAAAATCTTTTCCTAAAAATCAAATTTCTCAATCAGTATGCAACTGCTGTGGTGCTTCTTCTACATAGTGCAACACACACACACACACACACGCACGCACACACACACAAACTGATTCCTTGATCTAGAGCCACAGGAAAGTGACAAATCCAACTTGAATTACAATGTTCATCAGAGCATGAGAAGAGTGTAAAAAGGACAAAAAAGGAGAGAAAATTCTGGTCCTTCCTTTCTTCCTTCCTTCTTTCCTTCCTTCCTTCCTTCCTTCCTTCCTTCCTTCCTTCCTTCCTTCCCTCAGGAAGTGACTGACAGATGAGACTTTGTCAAAGCAAGTTATGAAATACCAGACATAAATTTCCCCCTCCATAGGTATTAGTTAGTCAGTCAGTCCTCCCTTCTTTCTGTAGGAAGGTGGTGCATGTCTCTCAGAAGTTACCTGGTTAACTCTGCACAAGGTGACCCAGGGGAAAGCTTTCTAAGCCTTATTCAGAGCTATAGAGGATGCACCGGGACTTCAGAGACCTCAGGGAGTATAGGTGTGTGTGCTTGATGCTTCAGACTCATATCATTGAATGGCAGATCATAGTATGAATTCACAAACATTCACAACACAGAGCCATCCTCACTTACTAATAGCCCAGGACACCCAGAGATAACAAGAAATTGCAGTCTCATCCCGGCTGTGGTGTGTGGAGGTCGGTGTATACCTTTAATCTCTGCTTACACACAGATCTCTGTGAGCTAAGGATGGCCTGATTTACAGAGTGAGTTTTAGGACAGCCCAAGATACACAAAGAAACTCTTTCTTGAAAAACTAAAAAGCAAAAGAAAGAAAGAAAGAAAGAAAGAAAGAAAAAGAAAGGAAAAAGTAAAAATAAGAAGAAAGAAAAACGAAAAAAAATTGCAGTCTCTTCCTACTCTATCATCTATTGGTACTTAAAGAG
Organism: Microtus agrestis; assembly: GCA_902806775.1. Classification (NCBI taxonomy): domain Eukaryota; kingdom Metazoa; phylum Chordata; class Mammalia; order Rodentia; family Cricetidae; genus Microtus; species Microtus agrestis. Next base: position 11,386 of record CADCXT010002616.1, on the reverse strand, counting down.
CTCTCAGGCTGAACTGGAGACCAGGGTGTCATTTATAACTGGGAAGTCAGAAACCTTAGGGGGATCACAGGAGGACTGACAACAGCACTTGATGCCTCAACCCTGCTAGTGGCTGTAATACGGGCTTTGGCAGAGCACTACTCCCCTTTCTCTATTTTTATTGCTACACAACGAAAAGGACTTGAGGTGAGGGGGGATGATGTGCAGTGCTGGTATTGAAATCTCATTGACACCTTCCGCACTAATTGTCAATTCCCGACTTTGTCAAATCAACTATTGTGAATCTTTGGTGTGGGTTGGCCCTTTAGGAACTCAGAGAAACAAAACAGGCCTATTGCATCCCAGAAACCTCCCAGTTCCTGAGCCCTAGCCCTGGAAGTCTCAAATCCATCACATCCAGAAATCTCTCCAGTCGCTGCTAGTGGTGAACTCACTTTGTATACCTCCCTCTGGCCTCTCCACGATCTCCATTCTCTAGAAAACATGTCTAGAAGCAAGTCTTATAGGCACCGAGAGAGTGTGTCTTGAGGGCAGTTGGCGTTTCTAGGACACGAGTGACATCACAAAATTCCACGAGCTCTCCAGTATACCGTAGAATTTCCAAAGAACGGACTGCTGATGCCATGAGGCACGGTCTTTATCTCCTTGCTAATATTTCTCCCCGAAGTGACCCACCGACGGACCAACTGACCAGAAACTGAGGTTTCCTTTCCAGGAGTCTCTCCTGCGACAGAGGGAGCCATTCAGGATCTCCTCCTGCCAAATCCAGAAATTTCTCTCTGCTTCATTAAAATCTTTTCACTACTTCCTTCACTGAATGACCGACCCTTCCTCCATATGATGAACAGATATTCATCCTCAGTAATATGAGAAATTAGGCCAGGAGGATACGGAGGATGAGGATTGAGTCCTCTGAAGTGATCAAGCACTTAGGGAAGGCTAAACTTAAGGGAACTTGACTCTGAGTGGCAAGAGATGAATAGCTGCTGCCAAGGCACAGATACAGGCATCGGGCTGAGGCACCAACTGGGCGGCTCTCGGTATCCTCCTGCATCATCAGAGCTGTGTGGGAAACTCAGCCCAAAGGAGGGGCTGTGTTCAAAGGGAGAGGGAATTTTCTAGGACGGCACTGTTTTCTTTTAATTCAGACAAAACTTCACCCAAAGTATGTTATAGGGTTTTGAGGTCATTAAGTTACTTAGTTAGTCTAATGCTGTTGGGCTGAGATAGAGTATAAGGTTGATGGGGAGTTATTTTTGAGAAGATTGTGTGCTAGCTTCTTATTAAGTCTCATTCTAAAGTGGTCAACTTTAAAATGAACTCCTTAAAATGCAATCTCTATGGCTAGGAATACACAGTGCATCATTCCTTGCCATATGTAAGAGCGCAGCAGCTCTGGAGATGTCCCTCTAGGTATGTAGCAATTCTGAATTAACTTTCCCCAGTCTACTTTCTTAGATGCAGTCTCATTTTTTTCTTTTTTCTTTCTTTCTTTTTTTTTAACACTGCTTATGACTGTAGTTGCAGTCTCATTTTTTATATATGTATATATATACATATTTATCATACATATGACTCGACGTGACGGGTCGACCAGTTTGCTCTCTGTGCACTCTCTTTTTCATTAAACTAGAAGCAGGTCAACCAGTTATCTCATAAATTGTTTGGCCTTAAAACACTAAGTACACCGATCTGTTTATCTGCTCATTTATTTACTTATTGAATATTCCAATTATTACTTATTTTGATTCATTTATTCGTTCTTTGTCTATTTTTATGTAGGTATTTACTGACTTTCTTAATTTTTTTTTACTTTTTAAAATATTTTTCTTTCTTTGGAAATGTGGATCATTTATTTCCTTCCTTCCTTCCTTCTTTCTTTCTGTCTCCTGACAGTCACTGGCTATGTCAATGGTTCTGGGTGAGTGTCATAAAAGCAGCTCCTGAAATGGAATTTGATGAAGGGATAGATAGATAGATAAATAGTAGATAGATAGATAGATAGGATGCGCACACACTCGCACACACAAACACACATATGCACGCACGTGCATGACATGTACAGATGGGGGGGTTCTAATGTTTTCAGAGGAAGGTGCTCACTGGTAATAATAAATGTGCTGAAATAGATGAATCATTAAAAGGCTTCAAATGAATATAAGACAATTCCATTTCTCTCTCTCTTGCTCTCTATCTCTGTCTCTCTCACCATATACCAGCACATCTGAACTGACTGCAACATACAAAAGAAGAAGAAACAAGAAGGAAGATATTCCTGCTGGACAGGATCTGATCTGAGATGAGCATAAATTCATCGAATGGCTGCCAACAGAATTTCACTGAGAAGAGATTCCACATTTTATGCTGTACAGTTAGTTAGTTAGTTAGATTAAAAGGGGCCTCCTGTGAACTGGGGTGGAGTGTGGCTTCTCAGGTCATGTCTTGTCAGGGAGGGGCTGAGGAGTGTCCCATTGGCCTTGACAATAGGCACCAGTCAGATGTTAATGTCAGGGCCTGAGAGTTCCTCAAATGGAATGAATGGAGACCCTTGCTCACCTAAAAAACGCCAGACCTTGGAAAAGGACTTGTGGAAAGCAGGCACTTGAAACTGTGGTTTCACATCTTACCAGAAAGCTCCCTCTCAGAAGGGAAAGTCACCGTGATATCTTACTCTTTGCCCAAGGATACCCTACCATTCTGATCATTCTTACTGAATTAAGTCTTCTACTGCAAATAAATAAATAATAGAAGACTTAATTCAGTAAGTCTTCTACTTACTGAATTAACTAAGAGTGAGTAAGTAAGTAAGCAAATATGTGGATGGATGAACAAACAAATAAATACAAAGTCGATGACTTATGGTTTCATAATGAATCATTCTCTCTCTCTCTCTCTCCTCTCTCTCTCTCTCTCTCACACACAAACAAACAAAAACTAAATATACAATAAAAGGAAGCATAACACGTTTACTCAGGGGGCAGAGTGAACTCTAAAAGTTTTCCAGGCAGGGCTATATAGTGAAATGTTCCATGTCGGGCTGCAGATATAGTTTAGGTTCAATTCCCAGAATCTACATGGCAGATCAGAGCTGTCTGTAATCCAGGAGCCTGAGAACCATGGCAAAAACACAAATGCACATAAGATAAAAATAAATAAATTTTTTAAAGGAAGAGATTGGGGGGAGAGAGACAGAATATAAGAACAAACTGAGAAACGAGGAAAGATAGTGCAGGCCAGCTGGCTGGCTGGCTGACTGGCTGGCTTGCTTTCAGTTCCCTGACAGAAATAAGCACATTATGGAGGAACCACAAAATTGTTACACTATGTGGGTGTAATGAGGAGAGATTTTGAGTGAGTGTGTCCTCTCAGAACAAAGTTAGTCCCATAGTTGATGAAATTCATTATCCCAAAACTTCAGCAGAATATATCCCAAGCTTGCAAATGTGTGGTCAGCATGTGACAGGTTGGGCTGAAGATGCTGAGAACTGGGGTTTACCCACGGGAGCTGTCAATGCAAGAGCAGACAATCATTCCCGTGAAGAGTGAGGGAGGGAGGGATCATTGATTCCTATACTCAAGTTTAAGGAAAGATGAATGGCTATGGAGAGACCACTCACATATATGAAAAATCTTTTCCTAAAAATCAAATTCCTCCATCAGAATGCAACTGCTGTGGTGCTTCTCCTAGATGGAGCAACACACACACACACACACACACACACACACACACACACATAAACTGATTCCGTGATCAAGAGCCACAGGAAGTGGACACAGCCAACTTGAATCACAATATTAATCAGAGCATGAGAAGAGTATAAAAATGCAACGAAAGGATATAATTCTGGTCCGTCCTACCTTCCTTTCTTCCTTCCTTCCTTCCATCCATCCTTCCTTCTTTCCTTCCCTCAGGAAGTGACTGACAGATGAGACTTTGTCCCAGCCAGTTATGAAATACCAGACTTGAGTTTCCCCCTCTGTAAGTATTAGTTAGTCAGTCAGTCCTCCCTTCTTTCTGTAGGAAGGTGGTGCATGTCTCTCAGAAATTACCTGGTTTCCTCTGCACAAGGTGACCCAGGGGAAAGCTTTCTAAGCCTTATTCAGAGCTGTAGAGGATGCACCGTGACTTCAGAGACCTCAGGGAGTATAGGGGTGTGTGCTTGATGCTTCAGACTCATATCATTGAAGGGCAGAACATAGTTTGGATTCACAAAAATTCACAACACAGAGCCATACTCACTTACTAACAGACCAGGACACCCAGAGATAACAAGAAATTGCAGTCTCGGCTGGGCTGTCGTGGGTGGGGGTCGATGTATGCCTTTAATCTCTGCTCACACACAGATCTCTGTGAGCTCAAGGATGGCCTGACTTACAGAGTGAGTTGTAGGACAGCCCAAGATACACAAAGAAACTCTTGAAAAACAAAACAGCAAGAGAAAGAAAGAGAGAAAGAAAGAAAGAAAGAAAGAAAGAAAGAAAGAAAGAAAGAAAGAAAGAAAGAAAAGAAAGGAAATTGCCAAAAGAAAAAGAAAGAAAAAAGAAAAAAAATGGAGTCTCTTCCTACTCTCTCATCCATTGGCCCTTAAGAAGCTCTCAGGCTGAACTGGAGACCAGGGTGTCATTGATAACTGGGAAGCCAGAAACCTTAGTGGGGTCACAGGAGGACTGACAACAGCACTTGATGCCTCAACCCTGCTAGTTGCTGTAATACGGGCTTTGGCAGAGCACTACTCCCCTTTCTCTATTTTTATTGCTACACAACGAAAAGGACTTGAGGGTAGGGGGCATGATGTGCAGTGCTGGTATTGAAATCTCACTGACACCTTCCGCACTCCTTGTCAATTCCCGAATTTGTCAAATCAACTATCAGGAATCTTTGGTGTGGGTTGGCCCTTTAGGAACTCAGAGAAACAAGACAGGCCTAATGCATCCCAGAAACCTCACAGTTCCTGAGCCCTAGCCCTGAAAGTCTCAAAGCCATCACATCCAGAAATCTCTCCAGTCCCTGCTAGTGGTGAACTCACTTCGTCTTCCTCCCTCAGGCCTCTCCACGATCTCCATTCTATAGAAAACCTGTCTAGAAGCGAGTCTTATAGGCACCAAGAGAGTGTGTCTTGAGGGCAGTTGGCATTTCTAGGACACGAGTGACATCACAAAATTCTGAGAGCTCTCCGGGATACCGTAGAATTTCCAGAGAAGGGACTGCTGATGTCATGAGGCATGGCCTTTACCTCCTTGCTAATATGTCTCCCCGAAGTGACCCACCGAAGGACCAACTGACCGGAACCTGAGGTTTCCTTTCCAGGAGTCTCTCCTGTGACACAGAGGGAGCCATTCACGATCTCCTCCTGCCAAAACCAGAAATTTCTCTCTGCTTCATTAAAATCTTTTCACTACTTCCTTCATTGAATGACTGACCCTACCTCCATCTCCTGAACAGATATTCATCCTCAGTAATATGAGAAATTAGGCCAGGAGGACACGGAGGATGAGGGTTGAGTCCTCTGAAGTGAATGAGCACTTATGGAAGGCTAAACTTGTTGCAATTGGTAGCAGCGGCCGGGCTGTTGCGTCCCGCCACCCCGCTGCCCGCATGGCTTACTTATGCCCCGAAATAATTACACGGAAACTATATTCTTTTAAATACTGCCTGGCCCATAGGCTAGCTCTTCTTGGCTAACTCTCGCACCTGGATTAGCCCATTTCTTATAAGTTGTGTAACACCCCCGAGGTGTGCTTACCAGGGAGATTCTAGCCTGCGTCTGTCTGGCATGGAAACATAATGGCGACTCCTACTCAGCTTCCTTCTCCCAGTATCCTATTCTGTTTTCTGCACCCACCTAAGGGTGGACCTATCGAATGGGCCAGGCAGTTTCTTTATTGATAAGAAATCACTACCACATCATTTCCCCTTTTTCTGTTTAAACAAAAAAGAAAGGCTTTAACTTTAACATAGTAAAATTACATATAACAAAACAGTTATCAAGTAAGAATTACAGTTACAATATCTACTTTATCTTTTATCATAACTAAGGAAAACTATAACTATCCATTCTTCAACTCCATCAAAGACTCCAGAAGGATATAAAACTACCAATTGGTAGCGGCGGGCCGCTTCCCTGCCGCCCCAGCTGGCGGCCGCCAGCTAGCTTACTTATGCCCCGAAATAATTACACGGAAACTGTATTCTTTTAAGCACTGCCTGGCCCATCATATCTATAGCCTCTTATTGGCTAACTCTCACACCTGGACTAGCCCATTTCTATTATTCTGTGTGGCCCACGAGCTGGCTTACCAGGGAAGATCTTAACCTGCATCTGTCTGGCATGGGAACATAATGGCGACTCCTAGCTTCCTTCTCCCAGAATCCTATTCTGTTTTCTCCACCCATCTAAAGGTGGACCTATCGAATGGGCCAGGCAGTTTCTTTATTGATAAGAAATCACTACCACATCATAAACTTAAGGGAACTTGACTCTTAGTGGCAAGAGATAAATAGCTGCTGACAAGGCACAGATACAGACATTGGGCTGAGGCACCAACTGGGCGGTTCTTGGTATCCTCCTGCATTATCAGAGCTGTGTGGGAAACTCAGCCCAAAGGAGGGGCCGTGTTCAAAGGGAGCGGGGATTTTCTAGTACAGAACTGTTTTCTTTTTCATGCTTTTTTATTTTTTAACTCAGACAAAACTTCACCCAAAGTATGTTACATGGTTGGAGGTCATTAAGTTACTTAGTTAGTCTAATGCTGTTGGGCTGAGATTGAGTAAAAGGTTGATGGCGAGTTATTTTTGAGAAGATTGAGTGCTAGCTTCTCATTAAGTCTCAATCAAAAGTGGTCAACTTTAAAATGAACTCCTTAAAATGCAATCTCTATGGCTAGGAATACACGGTGCATTATTCCTTGCCATATGTAAGTGCACAGCAACTCTGGAGATGTCACTTTGGGGATGCGACACTTCTGAATTGACTTTCCCCAGTCTACTTTCTTAGGATGCAGTCTCATTTTTTTTTTTTTTTTTTTCTCTTTTTTTTTTAACACTGCTTATGACTGGAGTTGCAGTCTCATTTTATATATATATATATATATATATATATATATATATATATATATATATATATATATATATATCGTACATATGCCTTGACCTGACGGTTCGCCCTGTTGGCTCTCTGTGCACTCTCTCTTTTCACTAAACTAGAAGCTGGTCGACCAGTTATCCGATAAAGTGTTTGGCCTTAAAACACTAAGTACCCAGATTGACCAGTTGGCCTTGAGAACGTGGGTCGACAAGTTGTCTTTTTTCATGTCTTGATTGACTAATATCATGTTTAAATGTGTCTGTTGGTTTGTTTATCTGTTGTTCCTTTCTCTATCCAAACTTGCCCTACTCATTTTTTTTATTATTAATTAATTAATTAATTTATCTATCTATCTATTTATTTATCCATCTTTCTATCTATCTATCTATCTATCTATCTATCTATCCATTCATTTATCCATTCATCCATCCATCCATTCAAATGGGAAGAGGTGAGAAGAAGGTGCCTGGTGGTCATCCAGGGGTAAATAAATAAGGCTGGGAATAAATAGCTGAATATTAATTCATTCGAATAATATTAAAACTGTTCAAGTAAAAAACAATTGCTTTCTATTCTGTTTGCCCAGAGATCTAACTGACTGCAACTTGGAAAGAAGAAGGCCCTGCTGGACAGAGATCTCCCTCCTGCTTTGGGTGGGGTGGCTTAGTGAACGTGGGTAGGTCGTCCAGTTTCCATGTTTTGTCTTTTATGGATTGAAAGGATGTGTCTCATTTTTTCATGACTTCTTGTGTATTTCTTTGCTTCCTTACTTATCTATTTACTTACTTCTTTAAAAAATGACCCACCTATTTATTTACTTACTTTTTCATACATTCCTTACTTCACTTCCTTATCTTCTTTCATATATCTGTTTATCTGCTCATTTATTTACTTATTGAATATTCCAATTATTACTTATTTTTATTTATTTTTTTGTTCTTTGTCTATTTTTATGTAGGTATTTACTTACTTTCTTAATTTTTTTCACATTTTAAAATTTTTTTCTTTCTTTGGAAATATGGATCATTTATTTCCTTCCTTCCTAATTCCTTCCTTCTTTCCTTCCTTCCTTCCTTCCTTCCTTCCTTCCTTCCTTCCTTCCTTCCTAATTCCTTCCTTCCTTCCTTCCTTCCTTCCTTCCTTCCTTCCTTCCTTCCTTGCTTCTTTCTTTCTGTCTCCTGACTGTCATTGTCTATCTCAATAGTTCTGGGTGAGTGTCAGCAAAGCAGCTCTTGAAATGGAATTTGATGAAGGGATAGATAGATACATAGATGTGATCCGCACATGCTCGCACACACACACACACACACACACATATGCACGACCAGTTATCCAATAAAGTATTTGGTCTTAAAATGCTAATTACCCAAATTGGGTTAAATTTAAACCCAATTTAAAATATTAAAGCACTGTAACAGTTATCAAAATCCAGAACATTCCCCACATCTTAAATAGAAAATGAAGAACAAACATACCTCCTCATCTTTCAGCAGTTACTCCTGTATTTCAATTTCTATATACTATAGTAACCACTAACCTGCTTCAGTGGGTCTGCCTTTTTATTCAAGACAGTCTCATGTATCCAAGGCTGTTCTTGACCTCACTTTACCAGGTGAACATCACCAATCTCAATGCTGGGGTAATTGGGATTCACACATTTATAATTGCAGGGCAGGACAGTGTCATCTGTCTGAATTGTGCTATTTAAAAATAACTTGTCACTGTCCAGAGCCCAATTTAATGGACAAAAGGATGAGAATTAAACCTAAATATTGTGCCCCATTCCCCTGTGCGTGACTCAACTCTACTTTTGGCCTTTGCCCTTTCCTCGCAGATGCCTGTCCCCTTGGGCCTAATAAGGTGGGACCCTCTGGATCTCGCTCCAGACAGTAACAAGGGAAACAAGGCCTCTGTGAAGTGGACTTTGAAATGGGATTCCCTCAGCCACAAAGTACTACTGCCTGAATGTCGGCAGGCCCCATCTTGCCTGGTCCTCCTGGGGACCAGGTTCTCACCTGTGTGGTACAAATGTCTGGTAGATCAACGGATGAGTGCCCTACTAGAAAGTGGATCTCACTGGTGTGGCCTAGCAGAGCCCTGAGTTTGTAAGCTCCACAGGACGCCCCGCCCTTTGCCTCGCCCATCCCTCTGTGATTTCAGTCCCCTCTGTTATGCAAGGCCTCTCTGATTGGTCAGCAGCCCTGGCTCGCTGTGCCCTCTCCCCAGCTTTTAATTTTTGGGTGTCAGAGTTTGTTTAATTTTAAGATCTCTGTGATTATAAATGTAGGTATTTAGATTGTGTTTGATAGTCGGGAAAAAGTCTTTATGACAGTATCCACCTCGTTGTATAACAGTTGGAAATCATTACCATCTAAAACGAGAAATATTTTAGCCAGACAGAGTGCTAAAGTCTTTTAATTCCAGCACACAGAGGCAGAGGCAGGTGAATCTCTGTGAGAAGTCAGCCTGGTCTACATAGTGACATCCAGATCTACATAGTTAGATCACTTCATAAAGAAAAGACAAATATTTTATACTGTATACGATTTGAGATGAGAGAGGAGTCACTAGGCTAGTAATATTTTCTCACAACATTTATTCAATCAAATTTACTATTAACAAATTCAGTTTTTACTAGCTTAATTGAGAGGGGACTGCCACAGGGGTGATCAAAACTTTCTAATAATACCATTTTATTAAACATACATCATACTTGGCTATACTAAATCTTGTTTTACAAAAATTAACTCAAAGGAATCCCTTCCTTATTTCTTAGCTAGGCTATGTTCCAGAAAATTATGTTTGGAATTTTATTCCAGGGCATAGCATGACTAGTCACTTGAATGAAGACAAAAAATCCTGTCTTATAAAACCAAAATAAATAAATAAATATAAATTTTAACAAAAAATTAAAGAACTAGGATGGAGTTGTGCTTAACTGGACACTGGTCTAAGTTAATATAAACCAGAGGCTCCATGGTTTACTATAATCAGTTATATTATTTCTTAATATGTAAGGAACATTATTGGGTATATTTTATTGATTTTTCAGAGCATAGATTAGTTTTCCTCTAACCCCAATATTTTAGGCTTCACAAACCTTGTTATAATAGCGACTTAAGAAACACAGGGCTTGGGTCTGAAGAATTTCCTTAGAGGTTAAATGCTCATCTTCTCTTATAGAGGACACAAATTTGATTCTCAACAACCAAAACTCATAGCTTACAACCACATCTAACTCTAGCTGAAAGAATCTGATACCAATTTCTGGACTTTGGTAGGACTTACACTCAAACATACACACACACACACACACATACACTCACACGCACACACACACACACACAGAGAGAGAGAGAGAGAGAGAGAGAGAGAGAGAGAGAAGAGAGAGAATAACAAATTGAAGAAAGCCTTAAAAAATGAAATAACATGTTTTAATATTGAGTTGAGGAGAGGGTTCCTTGCCTAAATGGCTTGTTGCCTAAGAATGAGGACCTAAATTTCAACACCCAGTACCCAATTAAGAATCAGATCTGGTATATGTCGATAACCACAGTGTTGCATGGGACAGAGCCAGGTGAATCCCAATGTATCACTGTTTAGATTATCTAATAAACAGTTCTCATCAACAATAGAAATTAGTTTCAGGCTTCGCAAAACTTTTTATAATAGCAACTTAAGAAACATAGGGCTTGGGCTTGAAGAATTTGCTTAGCTGTTAATGCTCATTTTCTCTTGTAGGGAACACAAATTTGATTCTCAACAACCAAAACTCATAGCTTACAACAACTTCTAACTCTAGCTGCAAGGATCTGATACCAATTTCTAGACTTGGGTAGGACTTACAATCATACATACTCATACACACTAACAGAGGTAGACAGAGAGAGAGAGAGAGAGAGAGAGAGAGAGAGAGAGAGAGAGAGAGAGAGAGAATTACAAATAGAACTAAACCTTAAACAATGAAATACATATTTTAATATTGAGTTGATGAGAGAGTTCCTTGGCTAAGTGGCTTGGTGCCTAAGAATGAGGACCTAAATTTTAATACCCAGCACTCAGTTAAGAATCAGATCTGGGATATGTTGATAACCCCAGTATTGCAGGGGACAGAGGCAGGTGAATCCCAATGTATCACTGTTCAGAAAATCTAATAAACAGTTCTCATCAAGAATAGAAATAAGTTTCAGCAAACCAAAGCAGTATAAATAAAATGAGGCAATTTTGTGATAATATTCTTGAGTTATGGCATGAGGACACACAGAGTAAGGGCAGAGGATTGTAATTTTGAGACTAGTCTG
>CADCXT010002612.1:0-24521 GCA_902806775.1 Microtus agrestis | reverse complement strand
GGGATTTGTCAAAGTATGGTTAAAAGTGAGAACAGTGTTCCTTTTCTCTGTAGAAGCTTTACTTTGAAAGATAATCACGTTCTTTGAAAGCAAAAGAATTTCATGAAATGCTTTTGTGAAAATACACATGTGTTACTCTGAAATGAGAAGCGTCTGTTTGGGATATGTCAAAGTATGGCTAAAAGTGAGAACAGTGTTCCTTTTCTCTGTAGAAGGTTTACTTTGAAAGATAATCACGTTCTTTGAAAGTGTATGAATTTCATGAAATGCTTTTGTGAGAAACGCACATGTGTCTCTCTGAAATGAGAAGCGTCTGTTTGGGATATGGCAAAGTATGGTTAAAAGTGAGAACAGTGTTCCTTTTCTCTGTAAAAGCTTTACTTTGAAAGATAATCACGTTCTTTGAAAGCAAAAGAATTTCATGAAATGCTTTTGTGAGAAACGCACATCTGTTACTCTGAAATGAGAAGCGTCTGTTTGTGATACGTCAAAGTATGGTTAAAAGTGAGAACAGTGTTCCTTTTCTCTGTAAAAGGTTTAATTTGAAAGATAATCACGTTCTTTGAAAGCAAAAGAATTTCATGAAATGCTTTTGTGAGAAATACACATGTGTTACTCTGAAATGAGAAGCGTCTGTTTGGGATATGTCAAAGTATGGCTAAAAGTGAGAACAGTGTTCCTTTTCTCTGTAGAAGGTTTAATTTGAATGATATTCACGTTCTTTGAAAGTTTATGAATTTCATGAAATGCTTATGTGAGAAACGCACATGTGTCTCTCTGAAATGAGAAGCGTCTGTTTGGGATATGGCAAGGTATGGTTAAAAGTGAGAGCAGTGTTCCTTTTCTCTGTAAAAACTTTACTTTGAAAGATAATCACGTTCTTTGAAAGCAAAAGAATTTCATGAAATGCTTTTGTGAGAAACGCACATCTGTTACTCTGAAATGAGAAGCGTCTGTTTGGGATACGTCAAAGTATGGTTAAAAGTGAGAACAGTGTTCCTTTTCTCTGTAAAAGGTTTAATTTGAAAGATAATCACGTTCTTTGAAAGCAAAAGAATTTCATGAAATGCTTTTGTGAGAAACGCACATGTGTTACTCTGAAATGAGAAGCGTCTGTTTGTGATACGTCAAAGGATGGTTAAAAGTGAGAACAGTGTTCCTTTTCTCTGTAGAAGCTTTACTTTGAAAGATAATCACGTTCTTTGAAAGCAAAAGAATTTCATGAAATGCTTTTGTGAGAAACGCACATGTGTTACTCTGAAATGAGAAGCGTCTGTTTAGGATATGTCAAAGTATGGTTAAAAGTGAGAACAGTGTTCCTTTTCTCTGTAAAAGCTTTCCTTTGAAAGATAATCACGTTCTTTGAAAGCAAAAGAATTTCATGAAATGCTTTTGTGAGAAACGCACATCTGTTACTCTGAAATGAGAAGCGTCTGTTTGGGATATGTCAAAGTATGGTTAAAAGTGAGAACAGTGTTCCTTTTCTCTGTAGAAGGTTTATTTGAAAGATATTCACGTTCTTTGAAAGTGTATGAATTTCATGAAATGCTTTTGTGAGAAACGCACATGTGTCACTCTGAAATGAGAAGCGTCTGTTTGGGATATGGCAAGGTATGGTTAAAAGTGAGAGCAGTGTTCCTTTTCTCTGTAAAAACTTTACTTTGAAAGATAATCACGTTCTTTGAAAGCAAAATAATTTCATGAAATGCTTTTGTGAGAAACGACATCTGTTACTCTGAAATGAGAAGCGTCTGTTTGGGATACGTCAAAGTATGGTTAAAAGAGAGAACAGTGTTCCTTTTCTCTGTAAAATGTTTACTTTGAAAGATAATCACGTTCTTTGAAAGCAAAAGAATTTCATGAAATGCTTTTATTAGAAACGCACATGTGTTACTCTGATATGAGAAGCATCTGTTTTTGATACGTCAAAGGATGGTTAAAAGTGAGAACAGTGTTCCTTTTCTCTGTAGAAGCTTTACTTTGAAAGATAATCACGTTCTTTGAAAGCAAAAGAATTTCATGAAATGCTTTTGTGAGAAACGCACATGTGTTACTCTGAAATGAGAAGCGTCTGTTTAGGATATGTCAAAGTATGGTTAAAAGTGAGAACAGTGTTCCTTTTCTCTGTAAAAGCTTTCCTTTGAAAGATAATCACGTTCTTTGAAAGTGTATGAATTTCATGAAATGCTTTTGTGAGAAACGCACATGTGTTACTCTGAAAAGAGAAGCGTCTGTTTGGGATATGTCAAAGTATGGTTAAAAGTGAGAACAGTGTTCCTTTTCACTGTAGAAGGTTTACTTTGAAAGATAATCACGTTCTTTTTAAGCAAATGAATTTCATGAAATGCTTTTGTGAGAAACACACATCTGTTACTCTGAAATGAGTAGCGTCTGTTTGGGATTTGTCAAAGTATGGTTAAAAGTGAGAACAGTGTTCCTTTTCTCTGTAGAAGCTTTACTTTGAAAGATAATCACGTTCTTTGAAAGTGTATGAATTTCAAGAAATGCTTTTGTGAGAAATGCACATGTCTCACTCTGAAATGAGAACCGTCTGTTTGGGATACGTCAAAGTATGGTTAAATGTGAAAACAGTGTTCCTTTTCTCTGTAGAAGCTTTACTTTGAAAGATAATCACGTTCTTTGAAAGCAAAAGAATTTCATGAAATTCTTTTGTGAGAAACACACATGTGTTACTCTGAAATGAGAAGCGTCTGTTTGGGATATGTCAAAGTATGGTTAAAAGTGAGAACAGTGTTCCTTTTCTCTGTAGAAGGTTTAATTTGAATGATATTCACGTTCTTTGAAAGTTTATGAATTTCATGAAATGCTTATGTGAGAAACGCACATGTGTCTCTCTGAAATGAGAAGCGTCTGTTTGGGATATGGCAAGGTATGGTTAAAAGTGAGAGCAGTGTTCCTTTTCTCTGTAAAAACTTTACTTTGAAAGATAATCACGTTCTTTGAAAGCAAAAGAATTTCATGAAATGCTTTTGTGAGAAACGCACATGTGTTACTCTGAAATGAGAAGCGTCTGTTTGGGATATGTCAAAGTATGGTTAAAAGTGAGAACAGTGTTCCTTTTCTCTGTAAAAGCTTTACTTTGAAAGATAATCACGTTCTTTGAAAGTGTATGAATTTCATGAAATGCTTTTAGTGAGAAACCGCACATGTGTTACTCTGAAATGAGAAGCGTCTGTTTGGGATATGTCAAAGTATGGTTAAAAGTGAGAACAGTGTTCCTTTTCTCTGTAGAAGCTTTACTTTGAAAGATAATCACGTTCTTTTAAAGCAAATGAATTTCATGAAATGCTTTTGTGAGAAACACACATCTGTTACTCTGAAATGAGTAGCGTCTCTTTGGGATTTGTCAAAGTATGGTTAAAAGTGAGAACAGTGTTCCTTTTCTCTGTAGAAGCTTTACTTTGAAAGATAATCACGTTCTTTGAAAGTGTATGAATTTCAAGAAATGCTTTTGTGAGAAATGCACATGTCTCACTCTGAAATGAGAACCGTCTGTTTGGGATACGTCAAAGTATGGTTAAAAGTGAAAACAGTGTTCCTTTTCTCTGTAGAAGCTTTACTTTGAAAGATAATCACGTTCTTTGAAAGCAAAAGAATTTCATGAAATTCTTTTGTGAGAAATACACATGTGTTACTCTGAAATGAGAAGCGTCTGTTTGGGATATGTCAAAGTATGGCTAAAAGTGAGAACAGTGTTCCTTTTCTCTGTAGAAGGTTTACTTTGAATGATATTCACGTTCTTTGAAAGTTTATGAATTTCATGAAATGCTTATGTGAGAAACGCACATGTGTCTCTCTGAAATGAGAAGCGTCTGTTTGGGATATGGCAAGGTATGGTTAAAAGTGAGAGCAGTGTTCCTTTTCTCTGTAAAAACTTTACTTTGAAAGATAATCACGTTCTTTGAAAGCAAAAGAATTTCATGAAATGCTTTTGTGAGAAACGCACATCTGTTACTCTGAAATGAGAAGCGTCTGTTTGGGATACGTCAAAGTATGGTTAAAAGTGAGAACAGTGTTCCTTTTCTCTGTAAAAGGTTTAATTTGAAAGATAATCACGTTCTTTGAAAGCAAAAGTATTTCATGAAATGCTTATGTGAGAAACGCACATGTGTCTCTCTGAAATGAGAAGCGTCTGTTTGGGATATGGCAAGGTATGGTTAAAAGTGAGAACAGTGTTCCTTTTCTCTGTAAAAGGTTTAATTTGAAAGATAATCACGTTCTTTGAAAGCAAAAGAATTTCATGAAATGCTTTTGTGAGAAACGCACATGTGTTACTCTGAAATGAGAAGCGTCTGTTTGTGATACGTCAAAGGATGGTTAAAAGTGAGAACAGTGTTCCTTTTCTCTGTAGAAGCTTTACTTTGAAAGATAATTACGTTCTTTGAAAGCAAAAGAATTTCATGAAATGCTTTTGTGAGAAACGCACATGTGTTACTCTGAAATGAGAAGCGTCTGTTTAGGATATGTCAAAGTATGGTTAAAAGTGAGAACAGTGTTCCTTTTCTCTGTAAAAGCTTTCCTTTGAAAGATAATCACGTTCTTTGAAAGCAAAAGAATTTCATGAAATGCTTTTGTGAGAAACGCACATCTGTTACTCTGAAATGAGAAGCGTCTGTTTGGGATATGTCAAAGTATGGTTAAAAGTGAGAACAGTGTTCCTTTTCTCTGTAGAAGGTTTATTTGAAAGATATTCACGTTCTTTGAAAGTGTATGAATTTCATGAAATGCTTTTGTGAGAAACGCACATGTGTCACTCTGAAATGAGAAGCGTCTGTTTGGGATATGGCAAGGTATGGTTAAAAGTGAGAGCAGTGTTCCTTTTCTCTGTAAAAACGTTACTTTGAAAGATAATCACGTTCTTTGAAAGCAAAATAATTTCATGAAATGCTTTTGTGAGAAACGACATCTGTTACTCTGAAATGAGAAGCGTCTGTTTGGGATACGTCAAAGTATGGTTAAAAGAGAGAACAGTGTTCCTTTTCTCTGTAAAATGTTTACTTTGAAAGATAATCACGTTCTTTGAAAGCAAAAGAATTTCATGAAATGCTTTTATTAGAAACGCACATGTGTTACTCTGATATGAGAAGCATCTGTTTTTGATACGTCAAAGGATGGTTAAAAGTGAGAACAGTGTTCCTTTTCTCTGTAGAAGCTTTACTTTGAAAGATAATCACGTTCTTTGAAAGCAAAAGAATTTCATGAAATGCTTTTGTGAGAAACGCACATGTGTTACTCTGAAATGAGAAGCGTCTGTTTAGGATATGTCAAAGTATGGTTAAAAGTGAGAACAGTGTTCCTTTTCTCTGTAAAAGCTTTCCTTTGAAAGATAATCACGTTCTTTGAAAGTGTATGAATTTCATGAAATGCTTTTGTGAGAAAGGCACATGTGTTACTCTGAAAAGAGAAGCGTCTGTTTGCGATATGTCAAAGTATGGTTAAAAGTGAGAACAGTGTTCCTTTTCACTGTAGAAGGTTTACTTTGAAAGATAATCACGTTCTTTTTAAGCAAATGAATTTCATGAAATGCTTTTGTGAGAAACACACATCTGTTACTCTGAAATGAGTAGCGTCTGTTTGGGATTTGTCAAAGTATGGTTAAAAGTGAGAACAGTGTTCCTTTTCTCTGTAGAAGCTTTACTTTGAAAGATAATCACGTTCTTTGAAAGTGTATGAATTTCAAGAAATGCTTTTGTGAGAAATGCACATGTCTCACTCTGAAATGAGAACCGTCTGTTTG
Organism: Microtus agrestis; assembly: GCA_902806775.1. Taxonomy (NCBI): domain Eukaryota; kingdom Metazoa; phylum Chordata; class Mammalia; order Rodentia; family Cricetidae; genus Microtus; species Microtus agrestis. The sequence goes on along the minus strand of CADCXT010002612.1, from coordinate 18,763 downwards.
GGATACGTCAAAGTATGGTTAAATGTGAAAACAGTGTTCCTTTTCTCTGTAGAAGCTTTACTTTGAAAGATAATCACGTTCTTTGAAAGCAAAAGAATTTCATGAAATTCTTTTGTGAGAAATACACATGTGTTACTCTGAAATGAGAAGCGTCTGTTTGGGATATGTCAAAGTAGGGCTAAAAGTGAGAACAGTGTTCCTTTTCTCTGTAGAAGGTTTACTTTGAATGATATTCACGTTCTTTGAAAGTTTATGAATTTCATGAAATGCTTATGTGAGAAACGCACATGTGTCTCTCTGAAATGAGAAGCGTCTGTTTGGGATATGGCAAGGTATGGTTAAAAGTGAGAGCAGTGTTCCTTTTCTCTGTAAAAACTTTACTTTGAAAGATAATCACGTTCTTTGAAAGCAAAAGAATTTCATGAAATGCTTTTGTGAGAAACGCACATCTGTTACTCTGAAATGAGAAGCGTCTGTTTGGGATACGTCAAAGTATGGTTAAAAGTGAGAACAGTGTTCCTTTTCTCTGTAAAAGGTTTACTTTGAAAGGTAATCACGTTCTTTGAAAGCAAAAGAATTTCATGAAATGCTTTTGGGAGAAACGCACATGTGTTACTCTGAAATGAGAAGCGTCTGTTTGTGATACGTCAAAGGATGGTTAAAAGTGAGAACAGTGTTCCTTTTCTCTGTAGAAGCTTTACTTTGAAAGATAATCACGTTCTTTTAAAGCAAAAGAATTTCATGAAATGCTTTTGTGAGAAACGCTCATGTGTTACTCTGAAATGAGAAGCGTCTGTTTAGGATATGTCAAAGTATGGTTAAAAGTGAGAACAGTGTTCCTTTTCTCTGTAAAAGCTTTCCTTTGAAAGATAATCACGTTCTTTGAAAGTGTATGAATTTCATGGAATGCTTTTGTGAGAAACGCACATGTGTTACTCTGAAATGAGAAGCGTCTGTTTGGGATATGTCAAAGTATGGTTAAAAGTGAGAACAGTGTTCCTTTTCTCTGTAGAAGGTTTACTTTGAAAGATAATCAGGTTCTTTTTAAGCAAAAGAATTTCATGAAATGCTTTTGTGAGAAACACACATGTGTTACTCTGAAATGAGTAGCGTCTGTTTGGGATTTGTCAAAGTATGGTTAAAAGTGAGAACAGTGTTCCTTTTCTCTGTAGAAGCTTTACTTTGAAAGATAATCACGTTCTTTGAAAGTGTATGAATTTCAAGAAATGCTTTTGTGAGAAATGCACATGTCTCACTCTGAAATGAGAACCGTCTGTTTGGGATACGTCAAAGTATGGTTAAATGTGAGAACAGTGTTCCTTTTCTCTGTAGAAGCTTTACTTTGAAAGATAATCACGTTCTTTTTAAAGCAAAAGAATTTCATGAAATGCTTTTGTGAGAAATGCACATGTGTTACTCTGAAATGAGACGCGTCTTTTTGGGATACGTCAAAGTATGGTTAAAAGTGAGAACAGTGTTCCTTTTCTCTATAGAATCTTTACTTTGAAAGATAATCACGTTCTTTGAATGTGTATGAATTTCAGGAAATGCTTTTGTGAGAAATGCACATGTCTCATTGTGAAATGAGAACCGTCTGTTTAGGATATGTCAAAGTATGGTTAAAAGTGAGAACAGTGTTACTTTTATCTGTAGAAGGTTTGCTTAGAAAGATAATCACGTTCTTTTTAAGCAAAAGAATTTCATGAAATGCTTTTGTGAGAAACACACATGTGTTACTCTGAAATGAGAAGCGTCTGTTTTTGATACGTCAAAGGATGGTTAAAAGTGAGAACAGTGTTACTTTTATCTGTAGAAGGTTTGCTTAGAAAGATAATCACGTTCTTTTTAAGCAAAAGAATTTCATGAAATGCTTTTGTGAGAAACGCACATGTGTTACTCTGAAATGAGAAGCGTCTGTTTTTGATACGTCAAAGGATGGTTAAAAGTGAGAACAGTGTTCCTTTTCTCTGTAGAAGCTTTACTTTGAAAGAAAATGACGTTCTTTGAATGCAAAAGAATTTCATGAAATGCTTTTGTGAGAAATGCACATGTGTTACTCTGAAATGAGAAGCGTCTGTTTGGGATACGTCAAAGTATGGTTAAAAGTGAGAACAGTGTTCCTTTTCTCTGTAGAAGGTTTACTTTGAAAGATATTCACGTTCTTTGAAAGTGTATGAATTTCATGAAATGCTTTTGTGAGAAATGCACATGTGTCACTCTGAAATGAGAAGCGTCTGTTTGGGATATGGCAAGGTATGGTTAAAAGTGAGAGCAGTGTTCCTTTTTTCTGTAGAAGCTTTACTTTGAAAGATAATCACGTTCTTTGAAAGTGTATGAATTTCGAGAAATGCTTTTGTGAACAATGAACATGTCTCACTCTGAAATGAGAACCGTCTGTTTGGGATATGTTAAAGTATGGTTAAATGTGAGAACAGTGTTCCTTTTCTCTATAGAAGCTTTACTTTGAAAGATAATCACGTTCTTTGAAAGTGTATGAATTTCAAGAAATGCTTTTGTGAGAAATGCACATGTCTCACTCTGAAATGAGAACCGTCTGTTTGGGATAAGTCAAAGTATGGTTAAATGTGAGAACAGTGTTCCTTTTCTCTGTAGAAGCTTCACTTTGAAAGATAGTCACGTTCTTTGAAAGCAAAAGAATTTCATGAAATGCTTTTGTGAGAAACGCACATGTGTTACTCTGAAATGAGTAGCGTCTGTTTGGGATATATCAAAGTATGGTTAAAAGTGAGAACAGTGTTCGTTTTCTCTATAGAATCTTTACTTTGAAAGATAATCACGTTCTTTGAAAGTGTATGAATTTCAGGAAATGCTTTTGTGAGAAATGCACATGTCTCACTCTGAAATGAGAACCGTCTGTTTAGGATATGTCAAAGTATGGTTAAAAGTGAGAACAGTGTTCCTTTTATCTGTAGAAGGTTTGCTTTGAAAGATAATCACGTTCATTTTAAGCAAAAGAATTTCATGAAATGCTTTTGTGAGAAACACACATGTGTTACTCTGAAATGAGTAGCATCTGTTTGGGATATGTCAAAGTATGGTTAAAAGTGAGAACAGTGTTCCTTTTCTCTGTAGAAGCTTTACTTTGAAAGATAGTCACGTTCTTTGAAAGTGTATGAATTTCAAGAAATACTTTTGTGAAAAATGCACATGTCTCACTCTGAAATGAGAACCGTCTGTTTGGGATATGTCAAAGAATGGTTAAATGTGAGAACAGTGTTCCTTTTCTCTGTAGAAGCTTTACTTTGAAAGATAATCACGTTCAATGAAAGCAAAAGAATTTCATGAAATGCTTTTGTGAGAAACGCACATGTGTTACTCTGAAATGAGAAGCGTCTGTTTTTGATACGTCAAAGGATGGTTAAAAGTGAGAACAGTGTTCCTTTTCTCTGTAGAAGCTTTACTTTGAAAGATAATCACGTTCTTTGAAAGCAAAAGAATTTCATGAAATGCTTTTGTGAGAAATGCACATGTGTTACTCTGAAATGAGAAGCGTCTGTTTGGGATACGTCAAAGTATGGTTAAAAGTGAGAACAGTGTTCCTTTTCTCTGTAGAAGCTTTATTTTGTTAGATAATCACGTTCTTTGAAAGTGTATGAATTTCAAGAAATGCTTTTGTGAGAAATGCACATGTCTCACTCTGAAATGAGTACCGTCTGTTTGGGATATGTTAAAGTATGGTTAAATGTGAGAACAGTGTTCCTTTTCTCTGTAGAAGCTTTACTTTGAAAGATAATCACGTTCTTTGAAAGCAAAAGAATTTCATGAAATGCTTTTGTGAGAAACGCACATGTGTTACTCTGAAATGAGAAGCGTCTGTTTGTGATACATCAAAGGATGGTTAAAAGTGAGAACAGTGTTCCTTTTCTCTGTAGAAGCTTTACTTTGAAAGATAATCACGTTCTTTGAAAGCAAAAGAATTTCATGAAATGCTTTTGTGAGAAATGCACATGTGTTAATCTGAAATGAGAAGCGTCTGTTTGGGATAGATCAAAGTATGGTTAAAAGTGAGAACAGTGTTCCTTTTCTCTGTAAAAGCTTTACTTTGAAAGATAATCACGTTCTTTGAAAGTGTATGAATTTCATGAAATGCTTTTGTGAGAAACGCACATGTGTTACTCTGAAATGAGTAGCGTCTGTTTGGGATATGTCAAAGTATGGTTAAAAATGAGAACAGTGTTCCTTTTCTCTGTAGAATGTTTACTTTGAAAGATAATCGCGTTCTTTGAAAGCAAAAGAATGTCATGAATTGCTATTGTGAGAAACGCACATCTGTTACTCTGAAATGAGAAGCGTCTGTTTGGGATATGTCAAAGTATGGTTAAAAGTGAGAACAGTGTTCCTTTTCTCTGTAGAAGCTTCACTTTGAAAGATAATCACGTTCTTTGAAAGCAAAATAATTTCATGAAATGCTTTTGTGAGAAACGCACATCTGTTACTCTGAAATGAGTAGCGTCTGTTTGGGATACGTCAAAGTATGTTTAAAAGTGAGAACAGTGTTCCTTTTCTCTGTAAAAGGTTTACTTTGAAAGATAATCACGTTCTTTGAAAGCAAAAGAATTTCATGAAATGCTTTTGTGAGAAACGCACATGTTATACTCTGAAATGAGTAGCGTCTGTTTGGGATATGTCAAAGTATGGTTAAAAGTGAGAACAGTGTTCCTTTTCTCTGTAGAATCCTTACTTTGAAAGATAATCACGTTCTTTGAAAGCAAAAGAATTTCATGAAATGCTTTTTTGAGAAACGCACATGTGCTACTCTGAAATGAGAAGCGTCTGTTTGGGATACGTCAAAGTATGGTTAAAAGTGAGAACAGTGTTCCTTTTCTCTGTAGAAGCTTTATTTTGTTAGATAATCACGTTCTTTGAAAGTGTATGAATTTCAAGAAATGCTTTTGTGAGAAATGCACATGTTTCACTCTGAAATGAGAACCGTCTGTTTGGGATATGTTAAAGTATGGTTAAATGTGAGAACAGTGTTCCTTTTCTCTGTAGAAGCTTTACTTTGAAAGATAATCACGTTCTTTGAAAGCAAAAGAATTTCATGAAATGCTTTTGTGAGAAACGCACATGTGATGTGGGAGTGTCATATATCAATCTGTTGATTTCATTGGCTAAGCAATAAATAAACTGCTTGGCCCCATTGGTTAGAACATAGGTGGGTGGAGAAAACAGAAGAAAATGCTGAGAGGAAGAGGAAGTGAGTTCAGAAAGCATGCAGCTCCGCTCAGCGCCAGACGCCTCAGACAGAGATGCCACGCTCCCCTCACTATAGCTCTGCTCTCGGAGGCAGAGGCATGAAGCTGAGAACCAAGATGGACACGTAGGCTAGAATCTTCCTGGTAAGCGCACCTTGGGGTGCTTACTCTCATGATTAGAAATGGGTTAAGAGGTTGAAGCTAATGGGCCAAGCAGTGCATAAAAGAATACAGTTTGTGTGTAATTATTTCGGATAAAGCTAACCAGGTGGGCGGCTGGGGTGTTGGGGACGCAGCCCCGCCGCCCCTATTTCAACAGAAGGCTGCCCAACGTGGGGATAACTAAATCCACAAAAAGCTTGGGAAAGAGTAAAGCATGTTTTCTTGGTAGCATCAGTTTCTCGGGTCTGCTCTGGTTGCTAGAGGCAATCAAGCGCTCTCAGCTAAGAAAGGCTTCCTGACTCAGCTTTAGCTGCAAAGCCTTGTAGCTCATTAAGAGGTCCTGCCACGAAACACTTAAAAGGTGTTGACGAAAAGCTGAACGCATGCTTTTCGGTTTTCAGTTGTAGCAGGAAAAAAGCTGCACTGTTTAAAAATGCTGGCTTTCTGGGCTGTCCTGCCTGGGCAAACTCTGACTCTTTTACGCGGGCGGGTCGTGCGGTTTACAAGCCCAGGCTGCTGAAGCTGGCAGGGACCTTGAAACACTGTAGAGTTGTGGCACTGAAGGCGGCTCTGGCTGGTACCTCAGCCATGAGGCTGGAAAGCTAAGGAATGGACTGGATCTAGCTGGCAAAACCACGGCTTTAATCCTACCCATATTGCTCTGTAATTTAAAGGCTCCTGTGGTCAGAAAAAGAGAGATATACAGTAAAGAGAGATTCAAAGACAAATAAAATTTCTAAATGGTTTACAGTGTGTTAAAAATATATGAAGCTAAAAGTTTAAAGTTCTTAAAAATAAAAAAGGAAGAAAGAAAGTAGTTGGGTGTGGTAGTACACACCTTTAATCCCAACACTTGGGAGGCAGAGGGAGATTGACCTCTGTGACTTCAAGGTGTGGTAGAACACGCCTTTAATCCCAGTGCCTAGAAGGCAGAGACAAACAGATCTCTGTGAGTTTAAGGTGTTGTAGGGAACACCTTTAATCCCAATGCCTGGGAGGCAGAGACAGGCAGATCTCTGAGAGTTCAAAGACAGCCTGGTCTACAGAGTTATTCCAGGACAGAGATACAGAGAATATAAAATAAAAGTAAAAATAAATGAAATAGAGGATAAAAGAAAGCGTACAAAGATGGAAAATACACAGAGAATCTTGATACTGTATGCTATTATGCTCTCTTTGAATTGTTTGAATGCTGAGGAAGGAGCAAAAGCTACTAAAAGATATTTGTTTATAAATGCTGCTGAACTAATTCAACATAGATATTTTGGAAATGCCTTGACTTTGCAATTTGGATCTAAGGACATGATACTTTAGAAAGGAGTTTCTTGTTTTGTTTTCACAGAGGATGAGACCCTGTTCATTTCTTCTATCCGAATATGGTATGATGGACCACGCCCTCCTGAAGGGTTGCTGTGAACATCTTCAGAAAATTGCTTCGGTCAACTGCCAACTGAGATGAAACTAGCACACAGGTTATACCATGAAAGACCTAATTAACGACGCCCCCATGCAGCAGGAAGCAGTTTGGAGAGAAAAAACTGCGCCCATGTTCCCAAATATGGTTTATAAATGTTCTTTTACATTTAAAGGGGGAAATGATATAGGTATGAATAATTTACATTGATATGGATTTTGCTTTAGCGATTTAAATTTAAGGTCAATTTTGTTATATGTATCTGTACTTCTGATCTTGATTAAGGTATTGTGATTGTGTAGTTCATTTAAAAATGTAATGTATATAGATTGTTAATAGATAATCATAATAGTCAAGCTTGTAGTCATGTTAGTTAAGATTTTCTAGATGTGCATGGATATATTTTAGATAGGCATTCTTCATATTTTTCAAAGATTATAGAATATGGCATTTTAAATGTTTTAATAACTTAGGGCTTTTCATGACAATGAGACACTCTGCTCCTGGCAGCACCAATCAACTTCAAGAGGAAGATGGGCATCGAAGAGGATTCTTATGAAGTTTGATAGCCATTTGGGCAAGAAACTGCTCTTGCCTGCACTATTGCATAAACTGGACACAGAGAACCCACAGAGAGAGGACTGATGAACTTGCCTAAAGGTGAGATGATCTTTCGGAGTTCCTGATTCATGAAAGAGTCTGCAAGACATTCTTCAGGACAAGCAGATAGTGACTGTCTTTGAAATTTCCTGCTTTGTGGAATGTCTGCTGAAAACTATGGGCCTGTAGGTCGAAGATGGATGCCCCAACGGTACAGAAGAATTTTGGGTGACTGTCCAGGCAGGGAGATGTCTCTGTCATTTCTAGAGTTTTGAAAATTGTTCACCTTTTATTTGCTTAGGTAATATTGTATTTGCTATGTTACAGTTAAAGCCTTTCCTTTTTGTTTAAACAGAAAAAGGGGAAGTGATGTGGGAGTGTCATATATCAATCTGTTGATTTCATTGGCTAAGCAATAAATAAACTGCTTGGCCCCATTGGTTAGAACATAGGTGGGTGGAGAAAACAGAAGAAAATGCTGAGAGGAAGAGGAAGTGAGGTCAGAAAGCATGCAGCTCCGCTCAGCGCCAGACGCCTCAGACAGAGATGCCACGCTCCCCTCACTATAGCTCTGCTCTCGGAGGCAGAGGCATGAAGCTGAGAACCAAGATGGACACGTAGGCTAGAATCTTCCTGGTAAGCGCACCTTGGGGTGCTTACTCTCATGATTAGAAATGGGTTAAGAGGTTGAAGCTAATGGGCCAAGCAGTGCATAAAAGAATACAGTTTGTGTGTAATTATTTCGGATAAAGCTAACCGGGTGGGCGGCTGGGGTGTTGGGGACGCAGCCCCGCCGCCCCTATTTCAACACACATGTGTTACTCTGAAATGAGTAGCGTCTGTTTGGGATATGTCAAAGTATGGTTAAAAATGAGAACAGTGTTCCTTTTCTCTGTAGAATGTTTACTTTGAAAGATAATCGCGTTCTTTGAAAGCAAAAGAATGTCATGAATTGCTTTTGTGAGAAACGCACATCTGTTACTCTGAAATGAGAAGCGTCTGTTTGGGATATGTCAAAGTATGGTTAAAAGTGAGAACAGTGTTCCTTTTCTCTGTAGAAGCTTTACTTTGAAAGATAATCACGTTCTTTGAAAGCAAAATAATTTCATGAAATGCTTTTGTGAGAAACGCACATCTGTTACTCTGAAATGAGTAGCGTCTGTTTGGGATACGTCAAAGTATGGTTAAAAGTGAGAACAGTGTTCCTTTTCTCTGTAAAAGGTTTACTTTGAAAGATAATCACGTTCTTTGAAAGCAAAAGAATTTCATGAAATGCTTTTGTGAGAAACGCACCTGTTATACTCTGAAATGAGTAGCGTCTGTTTGGGATATGTCAAAGTATGGTTAAAAGTGAGAACAGTGTTCCTTTTCTCTGTAGAATCCTTACTTTGAAAGATAATCACATTCTTTGAAAGTGTATGAATTTAAAGAAATGCTTTTGTGAGAAATGCACATGTGTTAATCTGGAATGAGTAGCGTCTGTTTAGGATATGTCAAAGTATGGTTAAAAGTGAGAGCAGTGTTCCTTTTCTCTGTAAAAGCTTTACTTTGAAAGATAATCACGTTCTTTGAAAGTGTATGAATTTCATGAAATGCTTTTGTGAGAAATGCACATGTGTTACTCTGAAATGAGAAGCGTCTGTTTGGGATAGGTCAAAGTATGGTTAAAAGTGAGAACAGTGTTCCTTTTCTCTGTAGAAGCTTTATTTTGTTAGATAATCACGTTCTTTGAAAGTGTATGAATTTCAAGAAATGCTTTTGTGAGAAATGCACATGTCTCACTCTGAAATGAGAACCGTCTGTTTGGGATATGTTTAAGTATGGTTAAATGTGAGAACAGTGTTCCTTTTCTCTGTAGAAGCTTTACTTTGAAAGATAATCACGTTCTTTGAAAGCAAAAGAATTTCATGAAATGCTTTTGTGAGAAACGCACATGTGTTACTCTGAAATGAGAAGCGTCTGTTTATGATACGTCAAAGGATGGTTAAAAGTGAGAACAGTGTTCCTTTTCTCTGTAGAAGCTTTACTTTGAAAGATAATCACGTTCTTTGAAAGCAAAAGAATTTCATGAAATGCTTTTGTGAGAAATGCACATGTGTTAATCTGAAATGAGAAGCGTCTGTTTGGGATAGGTCAAAGTATGGTTAAAAGTGAGAACAGTGTTCCTTTTCTCTGTAAAAGCTTTACTTTGAAAGATAATCACGTTCTTTGAAAGTGTATGAATTTCATGAAATGCTTTTGTGAGAAACGCACATGTGTTACTCTGAAATGAGTAGCGTCTGTTTAGGATATGTCAAAGTATGGTTAAAAATGAGAACTGTGTTCCTTTTCTCTGTAGAATGTTTACTTTGAAAGATAATCGCGTTCTTTGAAAGCAAAAGAATGTCATGAATTGCTTTTGTGAGAAACGCACATCTGTTACTCTGAAATGAGAAGCGTCTGTTAGGGATATGTCAAAGTATGGTTAAAAGTGAGAACAGTGTTCCTTTTCTCTGTAGAAGCTTTACTTTGAAAGATAATCACGTTCTTTGAAAGCAAAATAATTTCATGAAATGCTTTTGTGAGAAACGCACATCTGTTACTCTGAAATGAGTAGCGTCTGTTTGGGATACGTCAAAGTATGGTTAAAAGTGAGAACAGTGTTCCTTTTCTCTGTAAAATGTTTACTTTGAAAGATAATCACGTTCTTTGAAAGCAAAAGAATTTCATAAAATGCTTTTGTGAGAAACGCACATGTTTTACTCTGAAATGAGTAGCGTCTGTTTGGGATATGTCAAAGTATGGTTAAAAGTGAGAACAGTGTTCCTTTTCTCTGTAGAATCCTTACTTTGAAAGATAATCACATTCTTTGAAAGTGTATGAATTTCAAGAAATGCTTTTGTGAGAAATGCACATGTCTGACTCTGAAATGAGAACCGTCTGTTTAGGATATGTCAAAGTATTGTTAAAAGTGAGAACAGTGATACTTTTATCTGTAGAAGGTTTGCTTTGAAAGATAATCACGTTCTTTTTAAGCAAAAGAATTTCATGAAATGCTTTTGTGAGAAACACATATGTGTTACTCTGAAATGAGTAGCATCTGTTTGGGATATGTCAAAGTATGGTTAAAAGTGAGAACAGTGTTCCTTTTCTCTGTAGAAGCTTTACTTTGAAAGATAATCACGTTCTTTGAAAGTGTATGAATTTCAAGAAATGCTTTTGTGAAAAATGCACATGTGTCCTCTGAAGTAAGAAGCTTCTGTTTAGGATATGTCAAAGTATGGTTAAAAGTGAGAACAGTGTTCCTTTTCTCTGTAGAAGCTTTATTTTGAAAGATAATCACGTTCTTTGAAAGTTTAATAATTTCATGAAATGCTTTTGTGAGAAACGCACATGTGTTACTCTGAAATGAGAAGCGTCTGTTTGTGATATGTCAAAGGATGGTTAAAAGTGAGAACAGTGTTCCTTTTCTCTGTAGAAGCTTTACTTTGAAAGATAATCACGTTCTTTGAAAGCAAAAGAATTTCATGAAATGCTTTTGTGAGAAACGCACATGTGTTACTCTGAAATGAGAAGCGTCTGTTTGGGATATGTCAAAGTATGGTTAAAAGTGAGAACAGTGTTCCTTTTCTCTGTAGAAGCTTTACTTTGAAAGATAATCACGTTCTTTGAAAGCAAAAGAATTTCATGAAATGCTTTTGTGAGAAACGCACATCTGTTACTCTGAAATGAGAAGCGTCTGTTTGGGATACGTCAAAGTATGGTTAAAAGTGAGAACAGTGTTCCTTTTCTCTGTAAAAGCTTTACTTTGAAAGATAATCACGTTCTTTGAAAGTGTAAGAATTTCATAAAATGCTTTTGTGAGAAACGCACATGTGTTACTCTGAAATGAGAAGCGTCTGTTTGGGATATGTCAAAGTATGGTTAAAAGTGAGAACAGTGTTCCTTTTCTCTGTAGAAGCTTTACTTTGAAAGATAATCACATTCTTTGAAAGTGTATGAATTTCATGAAATGCTTTTGTGAGAAATGCACATGTGTGACTCTGAAATGAGAAGCGTCTGTTTGGGATATGTCAAAGTATGGTTAAAAGTGAGAACAGTGTTCCTTTTCTCTGTAGAAGCTTTACTTTGAAAGATAATCACGTTCTTTTAAAGCAAAAGAATTTCATGAAATGCTTTTGTGAGAAACACATATGTGTTACTCTGAAATGAGAAGCGTCTGTTTGGGATATGTCAAAGTATGGTTAAAAGTGAGAACAGTGTTCCTTTTCTCTGTAGAAGCTTTACTTTGAAAGATAATCACGTTCTTTGAAAGTGTATGAATTTCATGAAATGCTTTTGTGAGAAATGCACATGTGTTACTCTGAAATGAGAAGCTTCTGTTTGGGATATGTCAAAGTATGGTTAAAAGTGAGAAGAGTGTTCCTTTTCTCTGTAGAAGCTTTACTTTGAAAGATAATCACGTTCTTTGAAAGCGAAAGAATTTCATGAAATGCTTTTGTGAGAAACGCACATGTGTTACTCTGAAATGAGAAGCGTCTGTTTGGGATATGTCAAAGTATGGTTAAAAGTGAGAACAGTGTTCCTTTTCTCTGTAGAAGCTTTACTTTGAAAGATAATCACGTTCTTTGAAAGTAAATGAATTTCATGAAATGCTTTTGTGAGAAATGCACATGTGTTACTCTGAAATGAGAAGCGTCTGTTTGGGATATGTCAAAGAATGGTTAAAAGTGAGAACAGTGTTCCTTTTCTCTGTAGAAGCTTTACTTTGAAAGATAATCACGTTCTTTGAAAGTGTATGAATTTCATGAAATGCTTTTGTGAGAAACGCACATGTGTTACTCTGAAATGAGAAGCGTCTGTTTGGGATATGTCAAAGTATGGTTAAAAGTGAGAACAGTGTTCCTTTTCTCTGTAGAAGGTTTACTTTGAAAGATAATCACGTTCTTTGAAAGTGTATGAATTTCATGAAATGCTTTTGAGAAACGCACATGTGTTACTCTGAAATGAGAAGCGTCTGTTTGGGATATGTCAAAGTATGGTTAAAAGTGAGAACAGTGTTCCTTTCTCTGTAAAAGCTTTACTTTGAAAGATAATCACGTTCTTTTAAAGCAAAAGAATTTCATGAAATGCTTTTGTGAGAAACACACATGTGTTACTCTGAAATGAGAAGCGTCTGTTTGGGATATGTCAAAGTATGGTTAAAAGTGAGAACAGTGTTCCTTTTCTCTGTAGAAGCTTTACTTTGAAAGATAATCACGTTCTTTGAAAGTATAAGAATTTCATGAAATGCTTTTGTGAGAAACGCACATGTGTTACTCTGAAATGAGAAGCGTCTGTTTGGGATACGTCAAAGGATGGTTAAAAGTGAGAACAGTGTTCCTTTTCTCTGTAGAAGCTTTACTTTGAAAGATAATCACGTTCTTTTAAAGCAAAAGAATTTCATGAAATGCTTTTGTGAGAAACACACATGTGTTACTCTGAAATGAGTAGCGTCTGTTTGGGATTTGTCAAAGTATGGTTAAAAGTGAGAACAGTGTTCCTTTTCTCTGTAAAAGCTTTCCTTTGAAAGATAATCACGTTCTTTGAAAGTGTATGAATTTCATGAAATGCTTTTGTGAGAAACGCACATGTGTTACTCTGAAGTGAGAAGGTTCTGTTTAGGATATATCAAAGTATGGTTAAAAGTGAGAAGAGTGTTCCTTTTCTCTGTAGAAGCTTTATTTTGAAAGATAATCACGTTCTTTGAAAGTGTATGAATTTCAAGAAATGCTTTTGTGAGAAATGCACATGTCTCACTCTGAAATGAGAACCGTCTGTTTAGGATATGTCAAAGTATGGTTAAATGTGAGAACAGTGTTCCTTTTCTCTGTAGAAGCTTTACTTTGAAAGATAATCACGTTCTTTGAAAGCAAAAGAATTTCATGAAATGCTTTTGTGAGAAACGCACATGTGTTACTCTGAAATGAGAAGCGTCTGTTTGGGATACGTCAAAGTATGGTTAAAAGTGAGAACAGTGTTCCTTTTCTCTGTAAAAGGTTTACTTTGAAAGATAATCACGTTCTTTGAAAGCAAAAGAATTTCATAAAATGCTTTTGTGAGAAACGCACATGTTTTACTCTGAAATGAGAAGCGTCTGTTTGGGATATGTCAAAGTATGGTTAAAAGTGAGAACAGTGTTCCTTTTCTCTGTAGAAGCTTTACTTTGAAAGATAATCACGTTCTTTGAAAGTGTATGAATTTCATGAAATGCTTTTGTGAGAAATGCACATGTCTGACTCTGAAATGAGAAGCGTCTGTTTGGGATATGTCAAAGTATGGTTAAAAGTGAGAACAGTGTTCCTTTTCTCTGTAGAAGGTTTGCTTTGAAAGATAATCACGTTCTTTTAAAGCAAAAGAATTTCATGAAATGCTTTTGTGAGAAACACATATGTGTTACTCTGAAATGAGTAGCATCTGTTTGGGATATGTCAAAGTATGGTTAAAAGTGAGAACAGTGTTCCTTTTCTCTGTAGAAGCTTTACTTTGAAAGATAATCACGTTCTTTGAAAGTGTATGAATTTCAAGAAATGCTTTTGTGAAAAATGCACATGTGTTACTCTGAAGTGAGAAGCTTCTGTTTAGGATATGTCAAAGTATGGTTAAAAGTGAGAAGAGTGTTCCTTTTCTCTGTAGAAGCTTTATTTTGAAAGATAATCTCGTTCTTTGAAAGCAAAAGAATTTCATGATATGCTTTTGTGAGAAACGCACATGTTTTACTCTGAAATGAGAAGCGTCTGTTTGTGATACTTCAAAGTATGGTTAAAAGTGAGAACAGTGTTCCCTTTCTCTGTAGAAGCTTTACTTTGAAAGATAATCACGTTCTTTGAAAGCAAAAGAATTTCATGAAATGCTTTTGTGAGAAATGCACATGTGTTACTCTGAAATGAGAAGCATCTGTTTGGGATAGGTCAAAGAATGGTTAAAAGTGAGAACAGTGTTCCTTTTCTCTGTAGAAGCTTTACTTGGAAAGATAATCACGTTCTTTGAAAGTGTATGAATTTCATGAAATGCTTTTGTGAGAAACGCACATATGTTACTCTGAAATGAGAAGCGTCTGTTTGGGATATGTCAAAGTATGGTTAAAAGTGAGAACAGTGTTCCTTTTCTCTGTAGAAGATTTACTTTGAAAGATATTCACGTTCTTTGAAAGTGGATGAATTTCATGAAATGCTTTTTGAGAAATGCACATGTGTTACTCTGAAATGAGAAGCGTCTGTTTGGGATATGGCAAGGTATGGTTCAAAGTGAGAGCAGTGTTCCATTTCTCTGTAAAAACTTTACTTTGAAAGATAATCACGTTCTTTGAAAGCAAAACAATTTCATGAAATGCTTTTGTGAGAAATGCACATGTGTTACTCTGAAATGAGTAGCGTCTGTTTGGGATATGTCAAAGTATGGTTAAAAGTGAGAACAGTGTTCCTTTTCTCTGTAGAAGCATTACTTTGAAAAATAATCACGTTCTTTGAAAGCAAAAGAATTTCATGAAATGCTTTTGTGAGAAATGCACATGTGTTACTCTGAAATGAGAAGCGTCTGTTTGTGATACGTCAAAGGATGGTTAAAAGTGAGAACAGTGTTCCTTTACTCTGTAGAAGGTTTACATTGAAAGAAAATCACGTTCTTTTTAAAGCAAAAGAATTTCATGAAATGCTTTTGTGAGAAACACACATGTGTTACTCTGAAATGAGTAGCGTCTGTTTGGGATTTGTCAAAGCATGGTTAAAAGTAAGAACAGTGTTCCTTTTCTCTGTAAAAGCTTTCCTTTGAAACATAATCACGTTCTTTGAAAGTGTATGAATTTCATTAAATGCTTTTGTGAGAAACGCACATGTGTTACTCTGAAGTGAGAAGGTTCTGTTTAGGATATATCAAAGTATGGTTAAAAGTGAGAAGAGTGTTCCTTTTCTCTGTAGAAGCTTTATTTTGAAAGATAATCACGTTCTTTGAAAGTGTATGAATTTCAAGAAATGCTTTTGTGAGAAATGCACATGTCTCACTCTGAAATGAGAACCGTCTGTTTAGGATATGTCAAAGTATGGTTAAATGTGAGAACAGTGTTCCTTTTCTCTGTAGAAGCTTTACTTTGAAAGATAATCACGTTCTTTGAAAGCAAAAGAATTTCATGAATAGCTTTTGTGAGAAACGCACATGTTTTACTCTGAAATGAGAAGCGTCTGTTTGTGATACTTCAAAGGATGGTTAAAAGTGAGAACAGTGTTCCTTTTCTCTGTAGAAGCTTTACTTTGAAAGATAATCACGTTCTTTGAAAGCAAAAGAATTTCATGAAATGCTTTTGTGAGAAATGCACATGTGTTACTCTGAAATGAGAAGCATCTGTTTGGGATACGTCAAAGTATGGTTAAAAGTGAGAACAGTGTTCCTTTTCTCTGTAAAGCTTTACTTGGAAAGATAATCACGTTCTTTGAAAGTGTATGAATTTCATGAAATGCTTTTGTGAGAAACGCACATCTTTTACTCTGAAATGAGAAGCGTCTGTTTGGGATATGTCAAAGTATGTTTAAAAGTGAGAACAGTGTTCCTTTTCTCTGTAGAAGGTTTACTTTGAAAGATATTCACGTTCTTTGAAAGTGGATGAATTTCATGAAATGCTTTTGTGAGAAACGCACATGAGTTACTCTGAAATGAGAAGCGTCTGTTTGTGATACGTCAAAGTATGGTTAAAAGTGAGAACAGTGTTCCTTTTCTCTGTAGAAGCTTTACTTTGAAAGATAATCACGTTCTATGAAAGCAAAAGAATTTCATGAAATGCTTTTGTGAGAAACGCACATGTGTTACTCTGAAATGTGTAGCGTCTGTTTGTGATACGTCAAAGTATGGTTAAAAGTGAGAACAGTGTTCCTTTTCTCTGTAGAAGCTTTACTTTGAAAGATAATCACGTTCTATGAAAGCAAAAGAATTTCATGAAATGCTTTTGTGAGAAACGCACATGTGTTACTCTGAAATGAGAAGCGTCTGTTTGTGATACGTCAAAGGATGGTTAAAAGTGAGAACAGTGTTCCTTTTCTCTGTAGAAGCTTTATTTGAAAGATAATCACGTTCTTTTGAAAGCAAAAGAATTTCATGAAATGCTTTTGTGAGAAATGCACATGTGTTACTCTGAAATGAGAAGCCTCTGTTTGGGATACGTCAAAGTATGGTTAAAAGTGAGAACAGTGTTCCTTTTCTCTGTAGAAGCTTTCCTTTGAAAGATAATCACGTTCTTTGAAAGTGTATGAATTTCATGAAATGCTATTGTGAGAAACGCACATGTCTCACTCTAAAATGAAAACCGTCTGTTTGGGATATGTCAAAGTATGGTTAAATGTGAGAACAGTGTTCCTTTTCTCTGTAGAAGCTTTACTTTAAATGATAATCACGTTCTTTGAAAGCAAAAGAATTTCATGAAATGCTTTTGTGTGAAATGCACATGTGTTACTCTGAAATGAGAAGCGTCTGTTTGGGATATGTCAAAGTATGGTTAAAAGTGAGAACAGTGTTCCTTTTCTCTGTAGAAGCTTTACTTTGTAAGATAATCACGTTCTTTGAAAGTGTATGAATTTCAAGATATGCTTTTGTGAGAAATGCACATGTCTCACTCTGAAATGAGTACCGTCTGTTTGGGATATGTTAAAGTATGGTTAAATGTGAGAACAGTGTTCCTTTTCTCTGTAGAAGCTTTACTTTGAAAGATAATCACGTTCTTTGAAAGCAAAAGAATTTCATGAAATGCTTTTGTGAGAAACGCACATGTGTTACTCTGAAATGAGAAGCGTCTGTTTGTGATACATCAAAGGATGGTTAAAAGTAAGAACAGGGTTCCTTTTGTCTGTAGAAGCTTTACTTTGAAAGATAATCACGTTCTTTGAAAGCAAAAGAATTTCATGAAATGCTTTTGTGAGAAATGCACATGTGTTACTATGAAATGAGAAGCGTCTGTTTGGGATATGTCAAAGTATGGTTAAAAGTGAGAACAGTGTTCCTTTTCTCTGTAGAAGGTTTACTTTGAAAGATATTCACGTTCTTTGAAAGTGTATGAATTTCATGAAATGCTTTTGTGAGAAATGCACATGTGTTACTCTGAAATGAGAAGCGTCTGTTTGTGATACGTCAAAGTATGGTTAAAAGTGAGAACAGTGTTCCTTTTCTCTGTAGAAGCTTTACTTTGAAAGATAATCACGTTCTTTGAAAGCAAAAGAATTTCATGAAATGCTTTTGTGAGAAACGCACATGTGTTACTCTGAAATGAGAAGCGTCTGTTTGTGATACGTCAAAGGATGGTTAAAAGTGAGAACAGTGTTCCTTTTCTCTGTAGAAGCTTTACTTTGAAAGATAATCACGTTCTTTGAAAGCAAAAGAATTTCATGAAATGCTTTTGTGAGAAATGCACATGTGTTACTCTGAAATGAGAAGCCTCTGTTTGGGATACGTCAAAGTATGGTTAAAAGTGAGAACAGTGTTCCTTTTCTCTGTAGAAGCTTTCCTTTGAAAGATAATCACGTTCTTTGAAAGTGTATGAATTTCATGAAATGCTTTTGTGAGAAACGCACATGTGTTACTCTGAAATGAGAAGCGTCTGTTTGGGATACGTCAAAGTATGGTTAAAAGTGAGAACAGTGTTCCTTTTCTCTGTAGAAGCTTTACTTTGAAAGATAATCACGTTCTTTGAAAGCAAAAGAATTTCATGAAATGCTTTTGTGAGAAATGCACATGTGTTACTCTGAAATGAGAAGCGTCTGTTTGGGATACGTCAAAGTATGGTTAAAAGTGAGAACAGTGTTCCTTTTCTCTGTAGAAGCTTTATTTGAAAGATAATCACGTTCTTTGAAAGCAAAGAATTTCATGAAATGCTTTTTGAGAAACGCAATTGTTTTTCTTTGAAATGGGAAGCGTCTGTTTGTGATACATCAAAGGATAAAAGTAAAAGTATGTGTTTACTTTCTCTGAAATGATAATCACGTTTTGAAAGCAAAAGAATTTCATGAAATGCTTTTGTGAGAAATGCACATGTGTTACTCTGAAATGAGAAGCGTCTGTTTGGGATATGTCAAAGTATGGTTAAAAGTGAGAACAGTGTTCCTTTTCTCTGTAGAAGCTTTATTTTTTGAAAGTGTATAATCACGTTAATTTTGTGAGAAATGCACATGTGTTACTCTGAAATGAGAAACGTCTGTTTGGGATATGTCAAAGTATGGTTAAAAGTGAGAACAGTGTTCCTTTTCTCTGTAGAAGCTTTACTTTGAAAGATAATCACGTTCTTAAAAAAATAAAGTGTATAATTTCATGAAATGCTTTTGTGAGAAATGCACATGTGTTACTCTGAAATGAGAAGCCTCTGTTTGGGATATGTCAG
>CADCXT010002611.1:0-214254 GCA_902806775.1 Microtus agrestis | reverse complement strand
AGGGACTGAGACAGAGAGAGACCCTCCTCTCGGGTGGTGAAGTGATCCCTCTCTCCTGGGAACAGAGGGGTGCCCGATGACTACTAGGTCAAGTGGGGACCAGGCCTTTTTTTTTTTCCCTTACCCTTCCTAGGGTTCCCAGGGCCCTGCCTTAGGTTGGGGGATTATCCTGCCATAAGTCGCCCGTCCTTGGAGCTCCTCAAGTAAAAGGCATCTAGCAGGATTAAAGTAAGCAGATCACAGGGTACCCTGTCTTAGGCCATGTGGAGAGCACCCTCATACCTGAACCATGCCATGTTGAGCCGGTTTCTACAACCTCTGTATGGTGTGCTCTTCAGGTGAGGATCCACATTAACTCCCCGTCATTGGGTCCCTGCGTCTGTCATTAATGAAAAGACTCTGAAGAGCTCCTCAAACAAAAGATATAATGATATAGTTTTGGCACCAGTAACTCCATCTCCAGATAAGAAGAAAGGGCTTTTTCCCACCCAGTATTCACCTTTTAGTCTGGCCTATGGAATGACCACATTCCTAAGTGCCTACTCCACATAAAGTTACGTGTGCTGCCTGCCAAAAAATTAGGGCAGTGTAAAAGGGCTCAAAATCCAAAATTTTTAAACCTATGCATTAAAACCAAACACTTTACAACATGTGTCAGACTTTACCCATTATCTATAAGCAGTTACAAGTATCATTAGCTCAAATTCAGTGGGAGTACAATGACCTACATTGTTGTTATCATATATCGCCAGTTCCAGCCTCTGGGCAACAGTCACAGGAACCCCCAATTTTCCCCCTTCTTAAGTGAAGAGAGGTTAATATTTTAATTAAAATGAGTTCTGTGTCCCAAGGTTTAAAGCAGTCTGATGTTTAGTCTGCAACTCAGCTCCAAAGCAGACCAGAGTTCAAGCTGCAGAAGCAGTTTAGCATTTGTGCTCCTGGACAGGTGGGGTAGCCAGGGTGAGGCGAGCTGGTTTCAGGTACATGGAGCACATCCTGGCCCTTATGTCAGCCGGGTCTCCCTGGATTCTGGGGGCTGGGTGACACCATGCAGAGTGGTGTAGCTGGTTTTGTCAGCAGGCACTCCTTTCCTTGGGGGTAGGGAAGACCGGACCAAAGATCTCTCCTCAATCACCACTGGAAGTCTGGAACTCTTCTGTGTCCGCAGCCTCGACATCACGTTCAGAATTCATTTTCTTTCTGTGAAAAAAGCACAAACACTTCCTCGACCCCAAATATATATAGGTCGGGTTTTTTCATGATGCGTTGCGAGGGCTTTTTCACCTTGTCTTAGCAAAGGTCAGCTTGGTGTCAACAAGCCAGATCCGTTTGCATCAGGATCTGCTGGCAACTTGTATGAGTTGCTTTGAAGGAGCCTTGTTATGCTCCATAATTTTTATTATAATTAGCCATATATGCAGTTCCTCCATTGGAAGAGCCAATTGTAAAATTTAGCATAAAATCCTTTAAGGGATTTTTTGCTATAGCTTTAGCAAAATACAGGTGCATAAATTGTAGCAATGATCTGAAAGAAAAAAAACATATGATCATTTCATTAGATGCAGAAAAAGCATTTGACAAAATTCAACATCCCTTTATGATAAAAGTCTTGGAGAGATTAGGGATACAAGGGACATACCTAAATATAATAAAAGCTATTTACACCAAGCCAACAGCTAACATCAAATTAAATGGAGAGAAACTGAAAGCCATCCCACTGAAATCTGGAACAAGACAAGGCTGTCCACTCTCTCCATACCTCTTCAATAAAGTGTTAGCGATAGCAATAAGACAACACAAGGGGATCAAGGGGATTTGTATTGGCAAGGAAGAAGTTAAACTTTTGTTATTTGCAGATGATATGATAGTGTACATAAGTGACCCCAAAAACTCCACCAAAGAACTCCTACAGCTGATAAACATGTTTAGTAATGTGGCAGGATACAAGATCAACTCCAAAAAAATCAGTTGCCCTCCTTTACACAAAGGATATGGAAACAGAGAGGGAAATCAGAGATGCATCACCATTTATAATAACCACAATCAGCATAAAATATCTTGGGGTAACTCTAACCAAGGAAGTTAAAGATCTATTTGACAAGAACTTTAAGGCATTGAAGAAAGAAATTGAAGAGGATACCTGAAAATGGAAGGACCTCCCTTGCTCTTGGATTGGGAGGATCAACATAGTAAAAATGGCAATTCTTCCAAAAGCAATTTATAGATTCAATGCAATCCCCATCAAGGTCCCATCAAAATTCTTCATAGATCTTGAGAGGACAATAATCAACTTTATATGGAAAAACAAAAAACCCAGGATAGCCAAAACAGTCTTATACAATAAAGGAACTTCTGGAGGCATGACCATCCCTGACTTCAAACTCTATTACAGAGCTACAGTAATGAAAACAGTGTGGTACTGGCATAAAAACAGAGAAGTTGATCAATGGAATCGTACAGAAGACCTGGATTTTAACCCACAAACCTATGAACACCTCATTTTTGATAAAGGAGCTAAAAACATACAATGAAAGAAAGAAAGCATCTTCAACAAATGGTGCTGGCACAATTGGATGTCAACCTGTAGAAGAATGAAAATAGACCCATATCTGTCACCATGCACAAAACTCAAGTCCAAATGGATCAAAGACCTCAATATCAATCTGAACACACTGAACCTGATAGAAGACAAAGTGGGAAGTACCCTACAACAGTTGGTCACAGGAAATTGCTTCCTATGTATAACCCCAGCAGCACAGACATTAAGGGCAACATTGAATAAATGGGACCTCCTGAAACTGAGAAGCTTCTATAAAGCAAAGGACACTGTCACTAAGACAAAAAGGCAACCTACTGACTGGGAGAAGATCTTCACCAACCCAGCAATAGACAAAGGCCTGATCTCCAAAATATATAAAGAACTCAATAAACTAGACTTTAAAACGCTAAATAACTCAATTAAAAATTGGGGCACTAAATTGAACAGAGAATTCTCAACAGAAGAATTCCAAATGGCCAAAAGACACTTAAGGTCATGCTCAACCTCCTTAGCGATCAGGGAAATGCAAATCAAAACAACTTTGAGATATCATCTTACGCCTGTCAGAATGGCTAAAATCAAAAACACCAATGATAGTGTTTGCTGGAGAGGTTGTGGAGGAAGGGGTACCCTCATCCATTGTTGGTGGGAATGCAAACTTGTGCAACCACTTTGGAAATCAGTGTGGCTGTTTCTCAGGAAATTCGGGATCAACCTACCCCTGGACCTAGCAATACCACTCTTGGGAAGATACCCAAGAGATACCCTATCATATGACAAAAGCATTTGTTCAACTATGTTCATAGCAGCATTATTTGTTATAGCCAGAACCTGGAAACAACCTAGATGGATGGAGATAGAGACAGAGACCCACACTGGAGCATCAGTCTGAGCTCTCAAGGTCCCAATAGGGAGTAGAAGGAGGGAGAACATGAGCAAGGAAGTCGGGACCACGAGGGGCGCACCCACCCACTGAGACAGTGAGGCTGTTCTAATGGGAGCTCACCAAGGCCAGCTGGACTGTGACTGAAAAAGCATGGGATAAAACTGGACTCTTTGAACATGGCGGACAATGAGGGCTTCTGAGAAGCCAAAGACAATGGCACGGGGTTTTGATCCTACTTCATGTTCTGGCTTTGTGGGAGCCTAGCCAGTTTGGATGTTCACCTTCCTAGACCGGGATGGAGGGGCAAGGACCTGAGACTTTCCACATGGCAGGGAACCCTGACTGCTCTTCGGACTGGAGAGGGAGGGGGAGAGGAGTGGGGGGAGGAGGAGAAAAGTGGGAGGAGGGGGAGGGAAATGGGAGGTAGGGAGGAGGTGGGAAATTCTTTTTTTTCTTATTTCAATAAAAAAAAATTAAAAAAGTTAGATACTTCTATATCAAAGAAAAACAAAACAATTTTTAATCTCCTGCAGGGTCCAAGCGAAAAGTAAAACAAAGTTAGAGAATGCATAGAAATTGCTGCCAATATGAGTGACAATAAAAATCAAAGTTCTGCTCAGATCCAACAAAATTGTTGCTAAAATTGTCTGCAGAAGAAGCAATCTTGCCTTGTTTCATACATTAGGAAGAATAAAATGAAACAATTAGTTATAAGATGTTGTCGAATGTTAATGAAACATAAAAGAACGCGAATAATTTGAGTGAAAGAAATACACACAGGAAAAATTACTTAAACTATAGACACATTAGGATCAGGTTGTGATCAGAGGACAAGACACAGTAACGCTAATCTAACCAGTCCAAATGAAAAAGAAAAAATTACCCTAGTGCAAAAGTTATATATCATTCATGAACCGATTATTTTCCTAAAAGTATTTTTAAAATAATGATTATAATAGTACTAGTAATGTTCTAAGATTTTAAAAAAAACTGCACAGAGTTAGGGAGTTGATTCAGCCATTGAAAGTACTCTCTGCTCTTCCATTTGACCCATGTTCAATTCTTGTCGCCCACATTGTGGTGAACAACCATCTGTAATTCCAGGTCCAGGTAATCTGACACCATCTTCTAGCCACTGTGGGTACCAGGCTTGTGCAAAGTATGCACACATACATGCAGGCAACACACTCATAAAATATGTAGATATAAAAATTTTATAAACAAGTGAATAATCTTCCAAACTGTTTTTAATGAACTAGATGCAAATTAGTAGTAAATTCAAAAAATAACTAATACAGAACTTTATTGGCACAGATAAATCTTAGGCAGCATGTTAATGTGAAAATCTTAAACAAAATTTAGAAAGCTGAACTAAAAAGTATTTTTAAATATAATGTAACAAATGAGTAGGTGATAAAGTCATATCTCAGCTGGATACGGAAACAATCAAAAAGTTATAATGAAGATATGCAGGATATCTAGTAAGTTTTTCTTTATATTTAAACTTGATTCATACTAAATCTATGAAACTTGTTTTTCATGATGCTCTTGATTTGCTAATCAAGAGAAAAATTAAAATATAGACTGAAATAAGTTCTATCCTAGCAATATTTTTAAACAGCAATGTTTAAACCATAAAAATATTATAACTTGAGTAACTCATTAATATTCAATATGAAATATTAATTTGCATGTAAATAAATAATGAATTATAACAGAAAACGGGAGACACACTCTGAAAATTACAATAGCAAATGGGAAAAAATAAAAATCTTAAACAACATAAATATTTTTAAATGAATAAAAATGAAATAATAAAAACAAAATGTTTAGAGGATAATTTTCAAATAAAAATTAAAAAAATAAAATGATATAACTTAAAATTATAGCTGGATAATCAGCAATTGAAATACTTGAAGGCCTTACATAGATAGTTCAAAAAAAGCAAATATATGTTTATGAATCAGTGAGGAGATTTAAGGCACAAACTGTGGTCTTGCCAGTTATTTTAATTGGTTTAATTAGAACTTCATCAGGAAAAATACGCGTTAGAAAGTGAAGTAAAGAAATAAAATCAATATTAGTAATTATTGAACCATTGCAAGTAATTTAATTTTAAGTGTATAAATAAAAAAGGAAAGTTCAAGTACCACTATGAATATTCATAGTGTTATACGATATATGCTCATAGACTAAATTAAACCTCCTGGAAATCATATGTTAATAAATGGTCTGTAGAACATTAAATTAGTGGCTCTCACCATACAGAGTGAAGGACAAATGCAGGCAAATTATAAAGACTGACAATCAGAATACAAATAGATACAAAAAATAAATAAAAGAGGTCATTTTCCAAGAGACTTGCTTGGACATTCCAAAGCTGCCCAATTGTCATTTTGGAAGTGCAGGTACAGAAGTTTAATCAT
This sequence comes from Microtus agrestis, assembly GCA_902806775.1. Classification (NCBI taxonomy): domain Eukaryota; kingdom Metazoa; phylum Chordata; class Mammalia; order Rodentia; family Cricetidae; genus Microtus; species Microtus agrestis. The sequence continues at coordinate 208,403 of CADCXT010002611.1, read as the reverse complement.
GTTTCTAGATTTGCCATTTTTCTAATCTGTTTTTAACGTTACCTCCAAAATGATTCTTTTTACTTTACTGGATTGCCCAGTAACATATCTAATCCCACTTTCTAATCCTTCTTTATTCAGACTAATTTGACAAAAGGTTAGTAAATCTTCATTATTTTTTGAGAACCAAACTTTTGAACGTTATGTATGGTGTCCTTTTAGTCTATATTTCATTAATCGTTGCCTAAGTGTTCATTATTTCTTTTTTTTAAAAAAAATATTTATTTATTTACTTATTTATTATGTATACAATATTCTGTCTGTGTGTATGCCTGCAGGCCAGAGGAGGGCACCAGACCCCATTACAGATGGTTGTGAGCCACCATGTGGTTGCTGGGAATTGAACTCAGGACCTTTGGAAGAGCAGGCAATGCTCTTAACCTCTGAGCCATCTCTCCAGCCCCCATTATTTCTTACAATATATTATATTTCAAGTTTTATCTTTCCTTCTTTTGCTAAGACCTTGGAGTACTATTAGGTTTCTCCTTCAATAATTTTTCCTTTAAAAATATTTATCATACTTTCTGGTAAGTTGTATTGTCATTTTCTCCTGATTTGAGGAATGTTCTTTTAGTTGAAATACTGAAAAACAAACCACTTTATTGCAAAATTTCTGGCAAGAACTTACGTGACAGCAAGTATTTCACTGACACAGGAATGCCACAAGAAACCCACTTTACACTCTGAACACTGCATGGATTCATGTCCCAGGCACCAATATAACTGTAATGCAAATATTCAGAAATTACAGATTGTTGTGGTTTGGATGAGAAAAGTCCCTCATAGTCCCAGACAAATGGAAACTTTGTTCCCAGTTGGTAGCCCTTTGGTAAGGTTCAGGTAGTGCAGCCTTCCTGGATGAAGCTGTCCACTTGGGGGCTGACTTTGTAATGAAAAGCCATTTACGACTTCCAATTCATTCTGTGCGATTTGATTTTGTGGTTGAGTATGGACTGTCTCAACTTTTTGCTTCTACTGCCATGAGACTTTTATTCTTCAAGAATCATATGACCAAACAAATGTTGCTTTTAAGGTCATTGTGTTTTTATCACAGGAACAGAAAAAGTAACTAATATATAGAATGTTTGAAAATACAGAGCGACTATACCCTTATATCATTCTGTGATTTCATGTCTCTGGGGGTAACTGACAAAAGATCTGATAATATTTTGATATGTCTGCCTTTTTACATGAGTTGGTACATAATTTCCTTACAGCTTTTAATACAAATACCTTGACTTGTGGTTTTGATATCTTGGCTTTAACATGTCACAGACAAGTTCTTTACATATCATATGTATTTTGGACTCTAAATGGTTCTTGGTTTGGATATGTATTATTTTCTCTGAATTGGAAATATTATCTGTTACAGTTTCATTAAATAAAATACCCATGTCTTTAGTCTTTATCTCACCTCTTTCTATCCCATGAATTTATAGGTTTGATCCTGTGATATTTTCCCAGAATTCTTGTACATTGTTGTCATGCTTCTTCATTTTTTCTTCATTCAGAAACAATCAATTTTAGGCAACTATTATGTTACTAAGGCAGCAAAACTGAAAACAACAAAACTACCGTATTTTATATGAAAGAATATGCGTATGTCTTTACTCATATGCACATGAAATAAGACAAAGAAAGGAGGTGAGGAAAAGTAGAAAAAGAGAGGCAGGATTCACTAATAGTAAAACAACAGAGAGTGGAGAACAATGTTACAGAGAGCGAGAGTAAAGAGCAAGAGAAAGAAAAAGGAGAAAAAGAAAGCAAACATATTTCCAAATAACAAAAGATCCAAAATAAATAGAATATATGGAATTCAATATTATATAAGAAATGAAAATAAGATCTTATTGATAAATTAATAAAACATTTGTAGGCCTATATCTGTATTATGATTATAATACACTATACTTATAAAAAAGTCAATATAGTATTAAAGTAAATTGAAAGAAACAGGGATATCATTTATGCTGCAATAATGTAAGTAACTTATAAAGGATATTTTATATAATAACAACTATCCTATCCACAGGTTATAGTTAAATAATCTGCCCCTTCATGTAGGTACTTGAGCATCCATGCATTTCTGTCATCCACTAAAAGTTCTGAAAATAATTTTCCATGGATTTGAGAAATAATCTTTTTCTGATTGACAAAGCTTTCCTGAAGTGTTTTAATACTTCTTGTCTTTCCCTGCTAAAACAAGTATAATTTTCACTGTCTTCATAAAACTAGAATTTAGCATACCATTTAAAATTTTTGGTCATGATGTTGTTTTTTTTTCTTTTTAAAAAGCATAGGTGGAGGTGCTGATATTTAAGACAGTAGAAATGATTCAAATGTGTCTCACAAAGGAACATCTACACTGCCGAGCAGTTCTGAGCCAGCTGGAATTCTGAATAGAGCAGGTGCACACTGACAATGTCTGCTGGAGTCAGTTTCTCTGACAGAGATATGTGTATCACAAGTCTATGAGCTTTAAATGTGATGTGAAAAACTCATCAGTATAAAATTTTGAATGAGGAATGGTCATGAAATAATACTGAATATTTCCTCTGAATAAATAATAAATTTCTGCTAATTCTGCTGATTATTTTATTGATAATTAACACATAGTATTAAAAAGTAATTTTCTTGACTCATTTCATCTAAAAATAAAGTCAGTGGTGATCTGGTAGATACAAGGACATGAGACTCCAGTTCATGTGTCCTAAACACAAACTGTTTTCATGACCTCTCAGGGCTCTGTGTATCATCCATGAAAAAGAGAACTCTGTGCTCAATCAACTGAATTTTTTTGCTTGAAATCTATATCCAGAAATATATGGTTGTTGCCAGTTACATGCTCTAACTCAAAGACAAGCATGCAGCACAAATCTTCAAGGTAATGGAGTCTGGCACAAAGGACTAAGTAGTTCCTGGAAGAGAGGACAAAATTCTTGGCAAAAAGATGGAAAACTCACAGGTGCTTTGACTCTTTGTGGCTATCCTCACTGTGGAGATGCTGGAAAACACAAAAGCAGTCTATTAGCCTCTTATTCTTAAACGCATCCACTTGTCTTTTATACCAAAGTATCTGATCTAGATTTGCTTACAGTATCTATTTTGTTTTTATTTGTATAAAAGTAATTATGTTTATTTTTACAACCATGTTACAGAAAGCAAAACTTCTTTTAGAAAGTATCTGGAACATATATTCTATAAAATTACTAGATAGATAGATAGATAGATAGATAGATAGATAGATAGATAGATAGATAGATAGATAGGCAGGCAGGCAGACAGAGAAACTGACTGACACACAGAAAGATAGATAGATATATAATAAATAGAGTTACATATATAAATGTACTAGGAAATTAACTATCAGTTTTGAGTCAAAATAAACATGCATAAAGAGAAGATAACAGGGCTGGAGAGATGGCTCAGCGGTTAAGAGCATTGTCTGCTCTTCCAAAGGTCCTGAGTTCAATTCCCAGCAACCACATGGTGGCTCACAACCATCTGTAAAGAGGTCTGGCGCCCTCTTCTGGCCTTCAGGCATATACACAGACAGAATATTGTATACATAATAAATAAATAAATATTTTAAAAAAAAGAGAAGATAACAATGTTGCATTGAGTGGACTGACCATAGTTCAAATTATTTTTTACAGACTAAAGCAAATTTCACAAATGGAAGCATAACCTATCTTGTTATTCTATGCAGTGTGGTTTCCCCAAAGTTCCAGGAGCAATGTTATTTTGCCAGAGAAGCACACTATCCTGAAAACCTGCAGTCAGCTAAAAGCCATTTGTAGACAATTGTCTGCTGCATCAGCAATCACTGGAGACGCAAGGCCCTGCCTACACCTTGAGGAAGAAATGAGTGTCTGAGCTACCAAGGCAATGGCCCTGCTCTCTTAGCCCTAGACCCCAGGGGCTCATCCTGTACCCCACCCTCACCTACCACAAACTAAGAGATCAGACAGCATTATCCTTCCTGCCCACCCCCACCATCTCCTGCCACAACTGTAACCACTAGAGCCACAGGCCCCACATTCACCTGGAGGAAAAGCGACCACTGGAGTCACCAACAAGGATAAAGGAAGAGATAGGTAGAGGGCAGTGTAAGAATACATTCAACAACATAAAGAGCAATATGGCTACACCAGAAACTAATGGTTCTACAGCCACAGGACCTGAACATCCCAACATAGATGAAGCAGAATAAAACAAAATAATCTTAAAAATAACTTTTTGAAGATGATATTGGCCCATAAAGAGGAAAGATTCCCTTGACAAAATGGACAAAAAGACAAACAGAAAATTGGAAGAAATCCATAAATCTCTTAAAGAAAGCCAAGAAAAAAAACAAATAAACAAGTGAAGAAAACAGTTCAAGACTTTTAAATTGAAATAGAGGCAATAAAGAAAACACAAACCAAGGGAATTCTGGAAATGAATTGTTTGGATAAATGAATAAGAGTAACATATGCAAGCATAACCAACAGAATGCAAGAGATAGAAGAAAGATCTCAGGCATTGAAGATATGATAGAGGAAATAGATTCATCAGTCAAGGAAATTGTTAGATCCAACAAATTCTTAACACAAAAAAATCAGGAAATCTAGGATACCACAAAAAATTTTCCTAAAAATAACAGTGATAGAAGGAAAAAATTCCAGCTATAGGCATAGAAAATATATTCAATAAAATTTAAAAGACAATGTTCCCAACATAAAGGAGGATATGCATATAAATGTGCACCAAGCTTACAGAACAACAAATAGACTGGACAAAAAAAAAAAACGAAAGAAAGAAAGAAAAAAGTTTCCTTGCAATATAATAATCAAAGCACTAAACATACAGACTAAAGAATATTAAGAACTGCAAAGGAACAAAGCCAAATAACATATAAAGAAAGACCTTTCAGAATTGCATCCAATTCCCAATGGAACTCTGAATGTCATAAGGTCCTAAACATTCTGTAGGCACTAAGAGACTATGGATGCCAGCCCATACTACTATACCTAGCAAAGCTCTCAAGCATCATAGATGAAGAAAACAAGATATTCCAGGACAAAATCAGAACATGGAGAAAGCTCACACTAATGGCTTAATGGCACACCTGAAAGCTATAGGACAAAAAGAAGCAAGCTCACCGAAGAGGAGCAGACACCAGGAGATAATCAACTGAGGACTGAACTCAATAAAATAGAAGCAAAGAGAACAGTACAAACAATTACTGAAATAAAGAGTTGATTATTGAAGAAAATCAACAAGAAAGACAAGCTCTTATTTAAACTAACTAAAAGGCAGTGAGAGAATATCAAAATGAACAGAATCAGAAATGAAAAGGGGATATAACAACAGATACTAAGGAAATCCAGAGAATCATCAGGTATACTTCAAAAACCTATATTTCACAAAAAATGAAAAATCTAAAGGAAATGGATTTTTTTCTGGATAGGTACCACCTATCCAGAATTAAATGAAGACCAAATAAACAATTTAAAAAGACCTATAACACCTAAGTAAATAGAAGCATTCCTCAAAAGTCTCCTAACCAAAATAAAAATCAGGGTCAGATGGTTTCAGCGGGAAATTCTACCAAAATTTAAAGAAGATCTAATACCAATAAACCTCAAATTGTTCCACACAATAGAAACGGAAAGAACCATACAAAGACCCAACTAAGAAAGAGAATTACAGACCAATCTCACTCATAAATATTGACATAAAAATACTCAATAAAATACTGGCAAACCGAATCTAAGGACACATCAAAGAAAGCCACCATGATCAAGTAGGCTTAATTTCAGAGACGCAGGGGTAGTTCAGCATACTTAAATTGGTCAGTGTAATTCACTGTAGAAATAAACTGAAAGAAAAAAAAAACATGATCAACTCATTTGATTCTGAAAAGCCTTTGATAACAAGCAATGCCCTTTCATGAAAAAGGTCTTGGAGAGATCATGTAGACAAAGGACATACCTAAGTATAATAAAGGCAATATACGGCAAGCCGACAGCCAACATCAAACTAAATGGATAGAAACTCAAAACAATTCCACTGAAATCAGGAACAAGACAAAGTTGTCCACTCTCTTCATATCTATACAATATTGTACTCAAAGTTCTAACTAGAGCAATAAAACAACTAAAGGAGATGAAGGGGATACAAATTGGAAAGGAAGAAGTCAAATTTTGCTATTTGCAGATGATATGACAGTACACATAAGTGACCCCAAAAACTCAACCAGGTTACTCCTACTCCTGAGAAACATTTTCAGTAATGTGGGAGGATACTAGATTAACTCAAAATATCACTAGCCCTCCTATATATAAATGATAAACTGGCTGAGAAAGAAATCAGGAAAACATCATCCTTTACAATATCCGTAAATAAGGTAAAATAACATAAAAGATATGGGGTCAACTCTAACCAAACAAATGAAAATCCTGTGTGACAAAAACTTCAAGCCTTTGAAGAAAGAAATTAGAGAAGAAAGCAGAGAATCTAAAGATCTCCCGTGCTCTTGGGTAGGTAGGATCAACATAGTAAAAATGTCAATCTTATCAAAATAAATCCATGGATTAATTGCAATCCCCATCAAAATCCCAACATGATTATTTACATATCTCAATAGAACAATACTCAACTTCATCTGGAAAAACAATAAACACTGATAGCACGAACAATTGTGTACAATAAAGAAACTTTTAAAGGCATCATCCCTGAATTCAAGCTCTACTAAAAAGCCCTACTTTTTTTTTTTTTAAAAAAGGCATCTTGACATTGAGATAAAGCAGACACATGGATCAATGCTATCAAACTGAAGACCCTGATATTAATCCCCACATTTATAAACACATGATTTTTGAGGAAAAAAAAGGTAAATTTATTCAATGGAAAAAAAGAAAGCATCTTCAACTAATGGTGCTGGCATAAAGGGATGTCGTCATGTAGAGGAATGTAAATAGACCCATACGTATCACCATGTTTAAAACTCAAGTTCAAATGAATCAAAGGCTTCAATATAAATCCAGCCACACTGAACCTCATTGAAGAGAAAGTGGGAAGTAGCCTTGAATGCATGGGCACAAGAGACCTTTCCTAAATATAATACCAGTGGCACACACACTGAGATCAATCATTAATAATCCACAATCTTTATTTTCTGCCCTGCCCTCCAATTTCTACATCTAACTCTGTAGAAAATCACCCCCTGGGGACACTCCTTCATCTCTAAGCATATTTGAGGGGACCACATACAGCTTTTCCTACATTTCATCCCAACTCATTCCTTTGTCTCAGTCTCAAAGTCCCATAGGTACTCCCCATAAAACTACCAGTCCTGATAGCCAGGTTGGCAGTTTTACTCTGCCTCCTGTTCTCCAATTCTAATCTCCATTCTTATTCCAAGATATGTAGTAGACCACCTGCTGTGGCTTCTCCTTCCTTTCTGCTTCTATTCTCAGAGTTCTTTGCAGATCCTGGTGGCATACACAGTTTTACCCCCAACTGTGGTCCTCTCAGGCCCACAACTTCTATCCCATCCCCATGCCTTAGCACCAACTTCCAATACCTAGAAACACTTTGTAACAAGGACCAATAATATGGAACACCTGGAAGTAACTCAGAAGCATTCCTACAAGGCAGTACAAATGCACCACATTTTTTACAAGTGTTGGCATATTCGGTCAGTATGATAAATAACCAGACCAACTCAAGAACAACAGTTACAATTTAATAATTGAAAAAAGGGGAAACTCACGCTACAAGAGTGGGAGGTCCAAAATCCAGAAGGATCTGGCAAGCACCACGGAGAGAAAGAGAGAGAGAGAGAGAGAGAGAGAGAGAGAGAGAGAGAGGGAGAGAGAGAGGGAGGGAGGGAGGGAGGGAGGGAGGGAGGGGGGGAGGGAGGGAGGGAGGGACGGAGGGAGGGAGGGAGGGAGAGAGAGCATCTGCATCCCCAGGTTTTTCTACCTGGGCTCTAGGTGGCCACACCCTAACTAAATGTGATTGGTCGATACTATCAGTTAATAGTTTCCCCATCATAAAAGGCTCCAGTTATACTGATACCTAATGAAAGTAAACTCAATAAAGAGAATTGTAGGTAGGAGGCGCTTAGAGCAGCTCTGCAATCGGGTCGTGCGCATGTTGCACTTCTCTCCTGAACGCTCTCCAGGGTTTGTGCAGGAACCTCTGTGCTTTTCCTCGACGGCAGGCCGACTGCCAGAAACTCACCATGTCTATTCTCAAGGTCCACACCCGAGAGATCTTTGACTCCCGTGGGAATTCCACTGTTGAGGTTGATCTCTACACTTCAAAAGGTTTCTTTCAAGCTGCCGTGCCCAGTGGTGCCTCCACTGGCATCTATGAGGCCCTGGAACTCCGTGACAATGATAAGACTGGCTACATGTGGAAGGGTGTCTCAAAGGCTGTGGAGCACATCAATATCGCACCTGCTCTGGTTAGCAAGAAACTGAATGTGGTGGAGCAGGAGAAGATCTACAAGCTGATGACTGAGATGGAAGACACTGAGAATAAATCCAAATTCGGTGCCAATGCCATTCTGGGAGTGTCCCTGGCTGTCTGCAAAGCTGGTGCTGCAGAAAAGGGGGTGCCCCTCTACCGCCACATCGCTGATTTGGCTGGCAACCCTGACGTCATCCTGCCAGTCGCAGCTTTCAATGTGATCAATGGCGGGTCTCTCCTGGCAACAAGCTGGCCATGAAGGAGTTCATGATCCTACCTGTGGAGGCATTCAGTTTCCGGGAAGCCATGCACATTGGGGCAGAGGTTTATTACAACCTGAAGAATGTCATCAAGAAGAAATATGGGAAGGACGCCACCAATGTGGGTATTGAGGGTGGGTTTGCGCCTAACATCCTGGAGAACAATGAAGCTCTGGAGCTGCTGAAGAACGCAATAGAAAAGGCTGGCTACACTGACCAGGTTCTCATCGGCATGGATGTGGCTGCCTTTGAGTTCTGTATATCTGGAAAGTATGACCTGGACTTCAAGTCTCCTGATGACGCCAGCAGGCACATCCCCCTGACCAGCTGGCTGTCCTGTATAAGTCATTCATCTGGGAGTATCCAGTGGTGGCCATAGAAGACCCCTTTGACCAGGATGACTGGGAAGCCTGGCAGAAGTTTACAGCTAGTGCAGGCATCCAGTGACCAACCCTAAGAGGATTGCCAAGGCTATCAGTGAGAAGTCCTGCAACTGTCTCCTACTCAAAGTGAACCAGGTCGGCTCCATCACCGAGTCTCTGTAGCTGTGTAAGCTGGCCCAGTCCAATGGTTGAGGAGTAATGGTGTCCCATCGCTCTGGGAAGACGGAGGATACTTTCATCACTGACCTGGTGGTGGGGCTCTGCACTCGGCAGATCAAGAGGTGCCCCTTGCCATTCTGAGTTCCTGGCCAAATACATCCAAATTCTTAGAATTGAGGAAGACCTGGGCAGCAAGGCCAAGTTTGCCAGCAAGTCCTTCAGGAACCCCCTGGCCAAGTAAAGTGGACAGAGATCTCTGGAGTCACCAGCTACTAAGACCCTGTCGCACCTGATGTCATTAAGGCAGCGGCACAAGGTCAGCCCAGTGCTTGCCCCTCCCATGCCACTGCTTCCTTAGATGTCTTCAGTCTGCCTGGCCACCTGGAGCCCTGCTGGAAACCCCAGCTTTGTAATCATGTGACTGGTTAGAATCATTGTTTGTCAACCCACTTCCAAGCTAGTGTCTGGAGCCTAGTGTAATTTCTAGGGTGGCCACAGGCAAGACCCCTGTCCCAGTGGTTCTACATGCAGATATAAAAGCCTCAGGGACCCATTAGAGAGAGAGAGAGAGATGCCTTGGAGGTAATAATGTGCATAAAGAATCCAGAGATCTCTTTATGAGGCTATGAGATATTCTTGAAGCATCTGTCCCTGCACTTATGCAGGAACAAGATATTCAAAACCAAGTAAATACAAAAACAGTTCAACAAGATTCAGTGGAGTAGAGGAATTTGCCACAGTTCTAATTGCAAGCATCTTCCTACTGTTATGTGGCATATATAGCAACAAAGTTAGATTAGCTAAAGTTACCTCTGCCCTTCACAGAGACTTACACTGCTGGGCAAGGAATGATTGAGAAAGATGATAAAGTATGAGACATCAGGAACTCCCCTTCTTAGAAAAGTTAGCTCATACAAAGTCACTATGGCATCAAATGACCAAATAACAAAAGAATGCCAGGATTAGACTTATAAGCAAATTATATAAATATATAAATGTGAACATTGCATTATGTCAGAATTTGAATGATAACTGAAGTAGCTTTGCCCTGAGGATATTTCTTGGGCACTCTAATCATTAAAAGTTAATAATACACTGCTTGAGATATGGCTTGGAGATTTTGTTTTGGTCTAACATCCTTATAGTCACAAGAGCTATCAGAATGAGAACATGTTGCTATATGCCTCTAGTGTCTTACAAAATGGGTTATAAATGGGTTATGTGGTTAATGAGTAAAAATCAGGACTCTGTTTTTCAAGGATCTCAAAAGTAGAGGGAAAATGATTGTGAAATGTAACTCTGTTCTGTCACAGTTTATCAATTGGAACTAAAAGATAAGCAGCAAGAAGTGAAACACATGTCTAAAACCAAAAATGATATGATCTGTGTTTTGGAACAACATGAATCTACCCCTGCTTACTGAATCCTGTATAAAGAAGCACTCTGGTTGTTTTTCAGTCAGGTTGCAAGATTCCCATGACCATCATGCCTGGCTGATTCCTTCCATTGGCTACTGCTAACATCATTTTGGGACCTGTCGACCACCAGGGCTGGCTCCCAGCAATAACCAAACAATATCTGCTTAGATTTAATGTCTACACTATGAGATGGAACCCATTACTGACACTACTCAGGTGTCCAAGAAGAACCTGAGACTAAATGTTCCAGGAACCTAAAGGGACACCAAATGCTGCTATTTTGCTTATGTAATGTAACAATGAAATGTCTCCACATTTTCTTATGTGCATTGATCAGTGCCTTGTTCATCAATCATCAGAGAAGTTTTCTCCTGTAGTAGATGGGACCTTGGAACACTTAGTCCTAAATGGTATGTCTACATAGATTCCCTCCCTCAGTGCTCCTTGAATTCTGTGTAAGAGAAGGCTGAAAAATGTAAGAACAAGAATTATGGGGAACACATGAGGCCTTCTGAACATAACAGGAGTTGTGTATATATGATCTCAAACAGACTATGGCAACATGAACAAGGACAGCATAGGTTTCTGCCAGGTGAAGTTTCAGTGCTGAAGGCAGAAGGAGAAACAAAAACCTATGCCTATCTCATAAGCTAAGTCAGTACTTGGTTTCCATTAACTATTCATTAATATTATATATGATTTAGTTAAGTATATAAATTATTTCTACTCTATCTGTACTCATTTTTAGGGCATATATTTTGTAGGAAATATAGTAAAAATATCAAATACTATTATTAAATCCTTTGTCAAATAAATTTTGTTTTACATACAGATTAAGTTTTCACATCTTGATAGTCCAGATATAATTATTCTATTATCTGCATTTATTCCTAAAATCATAAGGTAAGTCATTTCAAAAAAATCAAATACATAACTAAAATTGAAACATTATATCAGTAGTTTCCGTGTTCATAAACTTTTGACTCATTTATGAAGTCTACATTTCAATAATTTAAATAGAAGGGCCTTTTGTAACCTTCCCTACTGGGATTTATTTCTTTTTTCTAATTTTTTGGGAAGCATAATTTTCATTGTTTTCATATGTAGATATCTGTTTTTATATGATATATTTAAGATGTAACAATATACATATATTTAAAAATGGAAGAGGTCTGAGCATAGTACCAAAAGATCATTGAGTGCTGAAATTCCAATTCAATAAAAAACTTTTTTTAGTTTTTGAGATTATAATTTAATTACATTTATCCCTTCCTTTTTCTCCCTCTAAACTTTTCCCATAAGCATCCCTGCTCTTCTTCACATTTTACCTCTTTTTTATTGATTTTTATTGTGCTCTACATTTTTCTCTGCTCCACTACCTGTCTCTCCCCTCCCCTTCAACCTTCTCCCAAAATACCCATGCACCCAATTGACTCAGGAGATCTTGTTTTTTTTTCTACTTCCCATGTAGATTAGCTCTATGTAACTCTCTCTTGCAGTCCTCACTGTTGTCTAGGTTCTCTAGGATTGTGATTTGTAGGAAGGTTTTCTTTGATTTATGTTTAAAAACCACTGATGAATGAATACATTTGATAATTGTCTCTCTGGTCTGGGCTACCTCACTCAAAATGATGTTTTCTAGATTCATTCATTTGCCTGCAAATTTCAAGATGTCATCATTTTTTCTGCTGCATAGTACTCCACTAACTAAATGTACATTTTCCTTATTCATTTTTAGGTCGAGGGGAATTTAGGTTGTTTCCAAGTTCTGGCTATGACAAACAATGCTGCTATGAACATAATTGAGCACATGTCCTTGTGGCACAGTTGAGCATCCTTTGGATATATACCCAAAAGTGGTATTACTGGATCTTGAGGAAGGTTGTTTCCTAATTTTCTGAGAAATCACCACACTGATATCCAAAGGGGCTGTACTAGCTTGCACTCCTATACACAGATGATAAGTGGGCTGAGAAAGAAATCAAAGAAAGATCACCATTCACAATAGTCACAAATAAAATAACTTTAACCAAACAAGTGGAAAACTTGTATGACAATAACTTTAAGTCTTTGAAGAAAGAAATTGAAGAACATACCAGGAAATAGAAAAATCTCCCATGCTCTTGGGTAGGCAGAATTAAAATAGTAAAAATGGCAATCTTACCAAAAGCAATCTACAAATTCAATGCAATGACCATAAAATCCCACAAAATTCTTCAGAGACCTTAAAAAAACGATTCTTAACTCACATAAAAAATCAGAATAACCAGGATAGCTGAAACAATCCTGTGCAATAAAAGAATTTCTGGAGGTATCACAATACCTGACTTCAGCTTTACTACAGAGCTACAGTACTGAAACAGCTTGGTTTTGGCATAAGAACAGACAGAAGGACCAATGAAACTGAATTGAAGACCCAGATATTAATCTACACACTTTCGAACACCTGATTTTGACAAAGAGACAAAAAAAAATCAAATATAAAAAAAGAAAGCATATTTAACAAATGGTGCTGGCATAACTGGATATCAACATGTAGAAGAATAAAAATAGAATCATATCTATTACCATGCACAAAACTCCGGTCCAAGTGGATCAAAGACCTCAGCATAAAGCCAGCCACACTAAATGTCATAGAGGAGAAAGTGGGAAGTACACTTGAATGCATGGGCACAGGAGATCACTTCCTAAATATAACCCCAGTAGCAAAAACACTGAGAGAAACAATTAATAAATGAGACCTCCTGAAACTGAAAAGCTTCTATAAAGCAAAGGACACAGTCAATAAGACAAAACGACAGCCTACAGATGGTATAAGATCTTCCTTACCAACCCCACATCAGACAGAGATCTGATCTCCAAAATATACAAAGAACTCAAGAAATTGGTCATCAAAAGAACAAATAAGCCAATAAAAAAATGGAGTACAGATATAAACAGAGAATTCTCAACAGAGGAATCTGAAATGGCTGAAAGACACTTAAGGGAATGCTCAACATCCTTAGTCATCAGAGAAATGCAAATCAAAACAACTCTGATATTCCATCTCACATTTGTAAGAATGGCCAAGATGAAAAACTCTGATGACAATTTATGCTGGAGAGACTGTGGGGTAAAGGGAACACTCATCCCCTTTTGTGTACTAATTGTTATTATTTCATAAATATGTATATATTTATACAGTCCTAACTATAACCTTCTCAGTCTGTATAATGCTACATGTATGTATGTTTTCAGGTCTTATCAATTGGCACTGGACAACCAATTTGAGTGATCTTCCACTTCTCCTTTTCCCAGTTTTCCTCGGTTGTCTATAGCTCCTTGTGTGGATTTGGGGCCTTCTGGAGATTTTCCCACCCCTTTTGGGGAAGTGAGTTTTGGGAATCAACATTTTAAAAGCAGAAGATCTAAATAATCAGCTGAGTGGTGTAAATAAACAAATAAACAGGGCAGGGCACAGCTGACTTTAATAAACCAAGTATATCAATGCAGTTAATCTCATCTAAATTTTGCACTTCGATCTATACAAAATCATGAATCTTAAAGAAGGGAAATAGTCCATGAACAGTTTTAGTATGAGGATATTAAGAAAAATTACACTGATCTAGTAATTCTTTCTGTTTTCCATACTGAGGACAAAACTTAGGGTAGTGAGATGATGAAATAATGGTCTCCCACTGAGACAGACATTCACCTCACTTTCTTTATTATCTTTGAGGATGCAATAGAAAAAAAACACCTTAGAGATCTGCAGACACACGCTCGCTCCATGGGAATTACAGACAGGATTACATCGCCGTGAATTACTGTGGGCATTTTATGTAACCTTTCAAACCACCATAGACAGTGTAAAGGATTTGTTAGGCCTGATTGTATTTCCTTAGCTTCTACTGCTGTCTCATATAGTTTGTGGGCAACCCTAGCTACCAAATCACCAGAGAAGCTTTTACATTGAATGTGAAATCACTCCCCACTGCCTTCAAACTCAGCTATGTAATGATATCAACTGATCGGAGAAAATGTAAAAGCAGATAACACCCTGCCACCGAGACATTAGCACTGCATCTGAAATTTAATTTCTAGAGGTATCAAGCTGTGTGTGATCTTTGATTTATATGTCTTAGATTTGTAATATCCCCATACTCAGATTATAAATAAAAACTAACTTGACTTTTAACCTGGCCCACAAGCACTCAGTACTAGACTGATGAGTTATTTATAGTTGAATCATTTGAACACTGCCGAGGGAAAAGTAGAAACCCTTGCTTTAGTGACAGTTTGCTCAGAGAAATCAGAAAATAAAACACAAATAAGATATAGAATAAATGGTATCAAACAAAAAAAATTCACTTACAGCTGATCCAAAAACAAGAAAGAAAGAAAGGAAGGAAGGAAGGAAGGAAGGAAGGAAGGAAGGAAGGAAGGAAGGAAGGAAGGAAGGAAGGAAGGAAATCTTAACCCCTGAGTGTTCAAAAGTATTGCATATAGTACAATTTTGATATCCATCAGACCCATTCACTGGAAACTCATCCTTTTCTTTTTTAATCTTTTAATTAAATTTTTTAAATATACCAATCCAAATTCCCACTCCCCCTTCCTCCGATTCCCTCCACACACCTTCCCACCCCAATTCTCCCTCCTCCCATTCCCTTCATACACCCTTCCACTCCACTCCTCCTCCAATTTTAAGAGAGGAAAAGACACTATGCTTTGTGAAAGATCCCAGTCCCTCCTTTCTACATATAGGCTCAATTCAGTGTTCTATTCCAGAGCGACAGTAGTGAAATCAGCTTGGTATTGGCATAAAAACAGAGATGTTGACCAATGGAATCAAAACAAAGACCTGGATATTAATCCACACACCTATGAACACCTGATTTTTGACAAAGCAGCTAAAATTGTACAATGGAAAAAACAGAAAGTATCTTCAACAAATGGTGCTGGCATAACTGGTTATCAACATGTAGAAGAATAAAAATAGACCCTTATCTATCACCATGCACAAACCTCAAGTTCAAATGGATTAAAAACATCAATATAAATCTGACCACACTGAGCCTGATAAAAGAGAAAGTGGGAGTTAGCCTTCAGTACATGGGCACAGAAGATCATGTCCTAAATAACCCTGGTGGCACAGACAGTAGGAGAAACTCATCCTTTTCTAATGATGTTGGTCTTGAACATTTATTTGTTATAAAAATATGTTTAAAAGGATATACATACACACACATTGATAGATGATCAAAAGACACACATACAGAGAGAGAGACAGACAGAGAGAGAGAGAGAGAGAGAGAGAGAGAGAGAGAGAGAGAGAGAGAGAGAGAATAGAGAGAGGTAGACAGATAAAGATAGAGATCTCCAACTTGTTTGATGTTAGTTCTATGACTGTTTTTACACTGTCCCATCTCATTGTAGTTTTCTACTCAATTGTAATCCCACATTTCTTACTCCTCAGTTCATATGGGAATTTTCAATGTTCCATGGAATTCAGATCAGCTACCTCTTTGTTGAAAGTCTATTATATTTCATTTCAATCAGCCTAAGTCTTAAGTCTAGGACGGCCTGTAAGTAGTATGACTCTATCTCCTTATAGGCAGAAAAGGTGATTCTCATTCCACAGACACCTTCATTATTTCATTGACTTTAACACTTAAAAGCATTTTCAATGAGATGCTATAATCTGTGTCCCATCCCCCCCTCCAGGGCCTCCGGATCACCCCTGGTCTTGATTCTTATGCCCTCATTGTTAGAGCCATCCCACTGTCCTTTTCTTCAGGCACACTCTGTTACTACTCTTTGGTCAGGGATGCAAATACCTTTATTTATTGCATTCAATTTACATCTTTCTTGGACATAATACCATTACTTAGGCTTGCTAGCATTTTCCTTTTCACCTTCAGTAAAATCAAATATACTCAATTGTCTTTTCTTTAGCAATCTATTTGAAATCACAGCTCTTCCCCCGGTCAGGGCCTCTATGTATTTCTGAGTATCTATCTGCCCTCATGGGAAGAAAGTTTCAGATGGGAAGAAACTTGTCTAAATTTGTTTGCTATGTACTAACATATTTTAGATGGTCAAAAAATACCTGTTGTTGTGCCAGGATATGTTCCAAAGCCTACAGAGAAACTCTGTCTCAAAAAACCAAAATAAGTAAGTAAATAAATAAATAAATACTTGTTGAAGGACTTGAATGAATTAATAAATCAATGAATATATTAAAAGGGATGTTCCCCTTGAGAACTATTTGTTGTCTAACTGCTGGCTCTGGTCTTTGTGACTGCCAGTCTGCTGAAGAGCATTGCTTCCCATAGTCACCCTCAAACCTCCTCCTAAGATGCAATAACAGGGTTTGCTTAACAGTCACAGGGAACGACTATTATTTTATATATCATTAAGTTTCTGAATATGTAATCCATATAAGGAATTTATTCTAGAAAATTCACCATTATGAACACTTTAATTTTTGCTTCTTCATTTCTTCTAACATGAAAGGTAGGTGGAGGTATACATAATAGGTATATATAGTAATAATTACTGACCTTAGTTTCTTCTATCCAGTGTTCTCTCACTTTCATAGATTGACATTTTTCTATCTTTATAAATATACTCTAAATATACTTCAAGAAAACAAACACATTTCTTATAAATTTAGGTAACTTTTCAAATGTTACCATTTTATTATATTTATCTGATAGACTTTTTAATCATCCTTAACTTTCAGTATTTTTAATATCTCATAGTATTCTGGTTGTCATTTCTAATATGCAAAGCATCTAGCATTCAGATAAGTACAGAGTGGGTGATCATTAAATGTCAGTTAATGATAAAACATCATATAAAGGATATATTGGAAATGAGGTGTTAAGACCTTATCCACTGTTTTAGCAAAGTAGTAATATGTCAGCTAGTTCACGTGCAGGCAGCAGATAGATGAGTGTACTTCCCTAAAACCTAAGCGTGAATAGTGAGTGAAACTTCATAAAGTAGAAGTGCCATTTCTCTTCACTAAAATTTATTAAAATGCTGGATCCACTTGACTCTAGGTATTAGTAAACATTTATACATTTTAATCACAAAGGAGCCTCTCTAATATCTGAGAAGGTGTCCGCTGAATCAACATTTGGGTGTTGAGCATGTTCACTAGAAGGAAATCTTGGTTAGCCTTGGCACAACGAGATTATATTCCAGCATGTGGAGGAATTGAACCCAGCTCTAAGCTCTCCATTTCCTCACATAGTCTACATACTATAATTTGATTACTGTTGGATAGAATTTAATATAGTAGAAAAACAGGTAAAAAAATAAGTCATAGTTGTTTATGAGTCAATATTAGGAGAATTTAAAGCCAGCACAAATTCAATGGAGTAGAATTATAAACTTTAATTTGTCTGTTACTAGGGAAAATAAATTATTAATAAATATCTAATCTTGATATGTCTACGGTAGCCACTTTCCCTCATCCTCTATCAAAATTTAATAGTTTGATTAAGTTCTCTGTCCATAAGATAAACGTACTTATCATAGGATTTGATGAACATTGACTTGTGCACAAATGCATGAAATTTTAACTACAGTGAAGAAAATGAATATGTCTTTCACTCCTAGAAGTTTTAGTTGTCCCAACTATTTTATTTTTCCTAGCATGCATACAATTCCTAGTCTGATGCAACAATTTCTCAGCTTTGTAAAAGAGTAGATATTTCTGTGTTTTATGAGCTGCTGCATAAGTGTGATCTACATGTGACTATCCTTCCCTCATGTGTTGAAAATTATTTTTGTTTTGACATACATCAATATTTTATTGCTTTGTATTGTTGGTTCACATTTCTCTCTACTGATAAATTATGATAATTTTAAACACTGGCTCTTGAAAATTTTCTTTGATTGATATGATTTTTGTGAATTCTTTCTATAGATTTATGATTTACTACTTTGGAATAGTTACATAAGAGTAGAATTTCTATAATGTATTGTGTAAGAATGCTCAATTTTTAAACATGTGACCAAGTTAGTTGTTTAAAATCATTAAAGAATATAAGAAAATTTGTCTCTTGCTCATTCCTTAGCAACACATGGTGAGTCTTAGTTATTTTATTATCAACATTTTAGTGAGTATGTAGTAGAGAATTATTGGGCTTTAGAATATCTTTATTTGTATACTTTTACTACTTAATTCTTTATGTTTACTGTTTTTCTATTATATCCAACAAGAAAACCTTTGCACTTTTAACTGAAACTTTTAATTTTCTTAGAGATACCTTAAAATTATTGATAGTAAAGGAAACATGAGATTATTTAGCTGAGCTTCATTGCCTTTGCCATATTAGTTTTAAGAAAATGAATGTTCATTTGCTGCATTTTTATCTTAATTATATTGTATCTTTTTATTTATGGTCTATGGATATATGTGTCCTTAATATAATTCAGGTTGTATTTTTATCTGGGTATGTATTTCAAAAACATTTCCTTGTTGACTGTACTTGCCTTTTCAATTTTGTCACTTTGCCTTTTTATCAAGTTCAATTTATCTATGCTTTTTGATAAAAAGGAGTTTTATGATGCTTCTATGAAGGTCTTGTGTCCTGTTTTCATTTCTGTTGCTAAGATAAAATATTCTAAGAAAAAGTAACAAGAGAATGTAGTTTATTTCAGTTTTCAGTTTCAGGCTACAGTATACCATTGTGGGGGAGCCAAGGCAAGAACTCATAGAGTTAGTAACATCACATTCATAGTGAAAAGCAGAGTGAAATAAGTACACACATACTCTGATGCTAGCTTCTGTTCAGCTTGCTCCCTCCACTCTTACACAGTTCAAGACCTCTACCTAGAAAAGGCAGACATCCCAATAATCTTGGGTTTTGGTTGCACATAATCTTTATATGTGTCAGTTTCTGCAAGGAAAACTTTCCGATTGTTCCAACTGTAGCACTGGAGGTTTCATTTCAACAATGCAGATCTCTTTAATGGTCACAGATGCCTTTTCATCCTGAACTTGATACACACACATGCACACACAACACACACACATATATGCACAAACACACACATTCTTAGCCAAAATGTTAGAGAAGTAATCCAGACACAATCTTTCTCCTCTAAAACCCTATGGTCATTCCTCAACAATTTATGTCTCACCTAGCATTCTCAACTTCCAAGATTCTATTAATGTGGTCCATGAAGCTTTGCTTCCATGATCCAGTGGTTCTTCCAGCCCAACATTTCAAACCCTTCCACAAAATGGTCCTGAGGTATGGAAACCACATGATTGATTTTATCTCAACAATGACCTCCACTTACTCAATTCCAAGGAATACTTAAAGAATATTCTATGTGTGTGTGTGTGTGTGTGTATGTGTGTATACATAGCTCAAAGCATGGGTTATCATGAAACAAATAACTTAATTACTTAATTTAAAAATGGGATACAGATGCAAACAAAGATTCAAAAAAATGAATCACCAATGGTTTAGAAACATTTAAATATTCAATATTCTTAATTATTAATGAAATGTAAATCAAAATTACTTTGAGAGTTTACCTTACACAGTTAGAATGGCCAAGATAAAACATAAAACAAATGACTTCTCATGCTGGTAAGAATGTAGAGTAGGAAGAACATTCATCATTGCTCATGGGAGTAAAAAACTGTGTAGCCACTATAAAAATCAGTGTCACATTTCTTCATGAGAGGGGAGGGAGAAAGAGCCACAGAACTGGCTATTATATAAATAGCAATTTGCATATTAAAATAAAATAAAATGAAACACAATTACACTTAACACAGGTGCTCAATAGTTCAGAAAAATATGTTTAGTGTTTTTGACATGATATAAAATATTTGAGTTATCAGAGATGCCCCTTAATTTGCATAAGTATGTATGTTTTTCATAAAGTGAAATTTTATACTTTAGAAAACAACTCTGATAAAATCTTGAGTGAAACTGGTGTTTATAGTAAACTTTAAAGTGAAATGTTTGATGGTTATAAAAATATCAGTATAGTTTTTCTTAAAATTTGTTCACCCTGATATTTGTAAAACTCTTACATTTGTATAAATAAAACCTATATTTTAGTTTTAGAATTTTGATGAAATGCCTTTTAGAAACTTAGAAAAAAGTACTTCAGCCAGTTTTAAATTGTTCAGTCCTGAAGAAAATTTATTTCATGCGATTTAGATAAACTATTTAGATTTTTCTCTATGAATTGATGTATTTCAAAAACATTATAAGATACCAAAATAGTGATAGAGTATGAAAGACATTTTATGGATAACACAATAGACTTCCATGAGAATCTGTTCTCCTGGAACATATTCTGTTACCTACTCTGGGGATAGCCACTGAAGCTTCACAAGATGGGAGAGCTTTGGTTTTGGAGGCTCATTCATTGATACTGAGTACATTATGAGATGTTTTTAGACACGGTGATTTGTTCAGAATTAATTTATTTAATAATTATTCAAATCCTTATAGTGTCAAAAATAATAGTTTATATGTATATGTCATTTTATATTAAAAATGAAAGCCTTTTATGCATAGGTTAAGATAAATATTGAAATTAATCAAACGATAAAGTTTGTAAAGAAATTTTATCTCTTTCTATGTTTGTCAAAATAGTTTTGGTTTTGGGGGGCTTTTTGACATTTAGTAGTAACAACAATTATGAAACATAAGGAATTATGGAAAGACTCGCCTATATTTTTCTGTCATTCAATTTGAATTCAAGTAGATTTGCTTGATTATCAGTATTTTCTGGATTTGTAAATCATTTTTTAAGTCTTTGTAAGTAACAATAGCAGGAAAATCATTCATATATAGTAATAAATTAAATGTTGACTCCAAATAAAATCTATATATGACATCATTTTCAATTAATTCAGTCTAGAGCATAATGTCTACTTTCTGTTCTCTTAATTACTTTCTGTTCTCTTAATTTCAAAATTTTTCATTTGGAGACAAGTTTTCAGTTTGGTATTCCAGAGATGAAAACATTATTTGTCAAAGTACAAGACATAGTGCAATTCCTATAAATGGGATTTTTTTTTAAAAAAAATTGTCTTGGTTTTAGTAAAAATACAATTACAAGTCATAAATTATATCCATTGTGTATAACAACACAATAAATAAAAATTTCTATTCAAATCTTTTTTTTGTAAATTATTATATAAATTTTAAAGCTTGGATTGTGATGTGGGTCAGTGGTAGACTACGTACTTAATGTTCATGTTTATTCCTCAGCATTATTAAATAGAGGATAAAATTAACAACAACTGGAAAAGTGAGAAAAATAGAGATAATTAATCAGTGTATGTCCAGTAATAATAAATATTGAAAACATGGAGATTTCATTCCATGAAAATACACCATTAAGTCTGATAACAACTGCATAGATACGATCCAGTTAAGGAAGAGCTTGCATGACTATTACCATTGTAAAGAAGTCTCAGTATGACTGTTAAACACAATTCAGAGGGAATATTATTCATAGTTTCAGATCTTTCATGGCATAAAGTAGAGTTGCAATCTCTATGAGTAGAAAATGCTAATGGGGCCTCAATCCACAAAAAAAGAAGTATAGGTAATTAAGTAAACCATGGAGCAGGTGATGTGACATTACCGAAGGAAGAGCACATCAATTGATTGTCCCGTACCAAACAGACAGTTCAGAAAGCATACATACAAGTAACACTATATGGACTTAACAAGTTATACTTGGAATACATGTGGGTGTGTGTGTTTTCTTATACAAATATACATACATTCAATAGCAATTGATGAAAAAATAGATCATGGGTTTGAAGGAGAGAGCAGGTGGGTATAAAGAAAGTTATTATGGGAGGAAAATGAAGTGAGAAATGTTATGATCAAATTACTATCTCAAAAGTAAAATAAAATAAGAGTGGATTATATTTTATCCTCTGCTTTCCAAAGGAGAGAACTTTTCACAACACAGTGAAGGAATTAGAGTGCAAGGATCGACTCAATGACCACAGGAAATTCAAATGAGATTTGGGGAATTGAGTCATCTAAACTATATTAGTGGTTCTCTGAGGGTATTTAAGGGAACAATGGGGATAATGTCTTACTACAGAGTAGGTGGTAATTTCCCAATAGGAAGGCCAGACACAAAGATGTCCAAGGAAACTTCAGGGCTGCTTGACTGTGTAAGTTCATCTCTGGGTGTTTTTTTATTTTTATTTTTTTATGTCTCTCTGCTGCTCCTTCTATTGTTGCTACTGCTGCCATCAGATTCCAGGTTCTTCACCCAACATAAAGTAAAGACCAGGAATCTTACTGTTATTCATGTCCAGAGTGTAATAACCGAGACATCCAGCTCAATAGACTGAACAATTAAAGTTGTTCTTAGCCTCTTAATGAAACAGATGGCAGGGAGACCTGACAAGTTATTTGCAGAAAGTTAAGGGAGCACAGAATGAGTAACAGAAGACACTTATAACATCAATCAGTTAAGGCTATCTGTCCAGTTACATAAAGAAGCTATATATCATGAGTGTTTCCTATCTGTTTTTTTTAATTTTTTTATTTATTTATTTGTTTATTTATTAAAGATTTCTGTCTCTTCCCCACCGCCGCCTCCCATTTCCCTCCCCCTCCCCCAATCAAGTCCCCCTCCCTCTTCAGACCAAAGAGCCATCAGGGTTCCCTGCCCTGTGGGAAGTCCAAGGACCACCCACCTCCATCCAGGTCTAGTAAGGTGAGCATCCAAACTGCCTAGGCTCCCACAAAGCCAATACGTGCAGTAGGATAAAAAACCCATTGCCATTGTTCTTGAGTTCTCAGTAGTCCTAATTGTCCCTATGTTTTTTTCCCAAGACTGGTT
Organism: Microtus agrestis; assembly: GCA_902806775.1. Taxonomy (NCBI): domain Eukaryota; kingdom Metazoa; phylum Chordata; class Mammalia; order Rodentia; family Cricetidae; genus Microtus; species Microtus agrestis. Next base: position 184,835 of record CADCXT010002611.1, on the reverse strand, counting down.
TTATCCCAGGCTTTTTTCAGACCCATGTCAGTTGGCCTTGGTGAGTTCCCAATAGAACATCCCCATTGTCTCAGTGTGTGGGTGCACCCCTCGCGGTCCTGAGTTCCTTGCTCGTGTTCTCTCTCTTCCTTCTCCTGATTTGGACCTTGAGATTTCAGTCCGGTGCTCCAAGAATATCTTTTATATAGAAACCTTAAGTAGATACTTGTGGATTTCTTTCCTCTTTCTTCATCATATATAATAATATCTACTGAATGTTGTACATCTATATCATCAACTTTATATTATAGGATAAAAATAAGACTAAACTGTCCTCAAGAGACTTCTGTATTTATTCTAGAGAAAGAATCATGTATTTTGGTTGTTTGTGTGACATAGTTATACTCTGTTAAGTGGAATAACTAGCTATTATGCACTGTTTTCACTTGGAAATTAAGTATGTCATAAAGAGATGTTATCAAGTGTCATATCCATCACAATTAGCCATCAAATAGATAATATTTGATAGGTAATCATGTATGTTGGTGTGCCTGGATCTGAAATCAACTAAGAAACATATCCATGGGCAAATCTGTGGGGGTATTTCCTAGAAAAGTTAACTAACTGAGAAAGACTGTCCCCTAGAATGGGAAGCCTCTTCTGGCACCAGCCCAGATAAAAGAAAGTCTGAAAAAAACAGTAGTGCTGCTTTCTGCCTGATATCTTTATCCCTTACTGATTAGGACTTCTACACTGTCTCTGAATATTGATTTTGCTATTTTTCACTGATACATGAACCCATCTTCTTCAACTTTCCAACAGAAGTTGGGAAATAGTACCTCTCCAGGTACTCAGCAGGTATTCAACAAGACTGAAACTTGGGAAATATCCTGACTGGTGAGCTCAGCAGCCATAAAGTGCTAGCCTCTTAGTCTACAAATTGCCATTGTTGGACCACATGTCCATACTCTAAAAACCAATCTAGTAACCCCCTTTATAATATACACTATAGATTCTGCTCTTGTAGAGAATTCTGACTCATACAACAAGAATCATCAAGGTTTCACCACCGTGAAAGCACCTCACCTTAATAATTCTTTTCTATGATTTCATTACTGAGAACTAAACAATCTCTTTATCCAACCATTCAAATGAAAACTTCTCAGTCTTAACAGTCATTTTAATTTTTCAGATTTTTTTGTACTCCTTGCTCCCTAGATCTAATCACCATATTATTATACATATAATGAAGTAGTCTTCTACATTAACATAGAGAAAGGTGATCAATATCCTTGTGTAGTAAGTTGTAACATAGGGCTAGAGACATAATATACCCTTGCAGAAGAACATCAAAGTTTTACTCTGAGCCTTTCTAGCTAAGGTAAAATTGTTTTTATGGAGAGTTACAACCAAATAAATAACCATGACAAGATAAGTATCTACCTACCAGGTACCAGAAGTTGTAACAGTGTGTTAACAGAAATAAATCATAACTTTCAAAGCAACTGCAACTGGAGTCACCTCTTGATTAATATTGTGATTATCAACTGTCATTCTCCATGATCATCTGTCTTCTTCCCATGCCAATTATGAAAGAGATAATTATATGTGTTAGAAACAATCTACCTTTCAACTCTGATGACAGTACTAATTTCTGTAATCCTTTATTGGAGGAGGAGGAGGAGGAGGAGGAGGAGGAGGAGGAGGAGGAGGAGGAGGAGGAGGAGGAGGAGGAGGAGAAGGAGAAGATAGGAGCTGTTTGTGAGGCATAGAAAAGGGTTGCAGGGGAGAAATGGAAACGTAATGACCATATTTTATTGCAACCATGTATGAAATTTTTAAATAATAAAATAAATAAATGATGGCTGATAGGGACCTCAAACCTGTAATCATGGTGTTTGACATGATTAGGCAGTTTTATGCTATGAGTTGAAAACAGTTTGGGCTGCACAGTGAGTTTTACATTATTTTGGTACAATGAGTACGAATGAATGCATATGTTCATACATATATACATACATGCATGCATGCCATGCATACATACTTATATGCATACACATACATACATATATACAGGAAAAAATCCAAACACTGCAAAAGGTACCTGCCTCTTCAAAAAGCAGAGTGAAGGCCAAAGAAGAACATTTTGAAAGCAGAAATTGCATGCAAAAAAAAATCAGTTCAAAGGAGAGGTTTCTAATGAGAATATATGAGGAATAAGAAGATTGAGAAGAGATTATTTCAAGGTTTATAAGGATAAAGTACTCCGAGTTTTAACTCGAGAGTCTGTGAGGATAATCAGACAAGAAAAACATCCATAAACTAAAAGAAAATGACTGCACTTGGCACCAGCAAATGACTGGTTTAACTAATAGCTAATGGAGAAGTGGGAAGAGGAGAAGGGGAGCAGTGAGGAGATCATGAGGGATCAAGAAAATAGAGTTGGGTAAAGGACAGAGAGGGAAAGAAAAGAAAAAGATACTTTGAAAGAGGGAGCCATTATGAGATTATAGAGACACCAGGCACTAGAGAAATTCCCAGGAATTAACAAATACAAACCCACCTAGGAATCTAAGCAATAGTGGAGAGGGTTCCTAAAATGCCCTTCTCCAGTAATCAGATTGATGACTACGTTAATTGCCATTATAGAACGTTAATCCAGTATCCGATGAAAGCAAATGCAGAGTTTCACAGCTAAACACTGGACTGTATTCATGGATTCCAGTTGTAGAGAGGAAGGAGTGATATTATGAGCAAAGGGTCTAAGACTATGATGAAAAGAAACCCACAGAAACAGCTGAATCAAGCTAGTAGGAATGACACCTGGGGAACCTGAGTAAGACCCAAGTAGGCCTTCAGAATGTGGATGAGAGTTGTGTGGCTTGGGGAATTTGTGGGACCATTAGCAGTGGAACCAGTATTTTTATCCCTGGTGCATGAATTGCCTCTTTGGAGCCCATTCCCTGTGGAGAGATACAATATACTTTGCCCAGCCTAGATGGCAGAGGGGTTTGGCCCTGCCCCAAGTGATGTGACAGTCTTTGTTTACTCCCCATGGGAGGACTTAGCCTCTCTGAAGAGTGCATGGGGGGCTGGGGAAAAGATGAGGAGAGTGTGAGAGGGAACTCAGATTGGTATTAAAATAAGACTGTTTTAAAAATAAAATAAATTTAAAAGTAATATCTAATGGAATTTCTTTTAGCATAAGGGAAGTGGTGGTAAAGTAAATAAGACTTCAGTAAACAAATAATATCAGGAAGGACAATAAAGGAGTACATAACAGATTGCCAATATGCTAGTTAGTTTTAGTTTGTGGTATAGTAAAAATAAAATAGCCAAATAGTTTACGTTTTATAGAAAATAATTATATATAAAAAGTGAGAAGGATGTATGTATTTAAATGAAAATATGCTCTGTATACCATTTAGAGGAGTAAAACAAACATAACTACACAACATAACTACACTATTATTGATTATACAGTTCAACATATCTACATATACATATATATAAATCTGTTTGCATAAATAGAGCAATTATAATGCATTCAAACTGAAAGTAAGATTATATTTATACATACAAATTTGAATAAACAAATTTATCTATACAAAAATATAGAAGAAATTGGATTTCCTGAAAAAAATAGAGTAAACAACATTACTATTCAAACTTGACTAGTGTTGTTATAGAGTCAGTGAGACACCAAGCTGTGTTCTTCTATGGTTTCAGCTTCAAACCCCTGTTTGAATTGCTACTTTGTTTTCCTTCAGTTATGAACTATAATCAATTTTTCCTGTCCTCAGCAGTTTTCAGTTACAAGTTTTTGTCATAACAGTAGAAAGAAAATTAGAACACAATCAATATGCACTCTAGAGAAACTTCACATCTACAAAAATATTCATGTGATAGAAATGTATAGGAAAAATGTCATTTAGACATCAATTTTCAAATATATAGAGTATGCAATTACAGGAAACCAAACATATGCACAAATTCATAGAGATCGGTGAACTCTTAAGTGGTGCAGTCTGAAAAAGAAAGAAGAATATCAATAAATATCTTCAATTTGTTATATTCATTTGTTAAATAAGCTTCTAACATTGTTGAAAGTAGATTTAGTTCATTTGACTTCTATCTATATTTCTGTATTTTACAATCTGTGTGTGTGTGTGTATCAAAGCACTTTAAAACCAAGTTAAGAAAAAAACTTTAACAATAAAATGTATTTAAGGGATTTTCACCTAGATTCTGAATCATTTGTAGTTCTGAAATTTTTCAGAAATTTGACTGATGCATGACAGAATTTAGAATCACCCAGAAGATGAGCTCCTGGGCGTGATTAAATAACCGAGGTAGAAAGACCTACCTGATACTGAACAGCATTGTTTCTGAGATTGTCACTTGGGCTGCAGAAAAGGAGAAGGCTAGTTGAGCAGAATTCATTGTTCTCTTCTTCCTGACAGATACAATAGAATCAGCTGCTTTAAGACTGTTCTACTTGACTTCCCCACCATGATAGACTGTGCCTCAAGCTATAAGTCAAAATAAACCCATTCTTCCATCAATTCTTTTTATCATAGCATCAAAAGTGCAACTTCTTTTTTTTTTCTTTTTTAATTAATTTATTTTTTTCTTTTTTTTATTTAATTTATTTTTTTAAAGATTTCTGTCTCTTCCCCACCGCCGCCCCCCTTCCCTCCCCCCCCCAATCAAATCCCCCTTTCTTGACCGCCCAAAGAGCAATCAGGATTCCCTGCCCTGTGGGAAGTTCAAGGACCACTCACCTCATATATTACCTAAGTAAACAAAAGTGCAACTTCTATAGTGATCAATTAACAACAAAATTAAAACCAATGATACAAGTCCCTGAAGCGTGAATTTAGTAGTAGAACACTTTGCCTGTACCTATAAATCCCCATTATGACAGAACAAATAACTAAACAAATAAGAGGAGAAAACACCAAATAGATATTTTTGGAATTCCTTATTCAATTAAATTACATGTAAAATCATTTTATAACTTTCCTGGAAAAACGTGGACAAATATCTAGCCACCCAAGAAAGTGTACTGGCAAGAGACAGTAAAAACCAAACAAGTTTACCCTAGTGAATCAGTAGTGGGTAACTAGGGTTACTTACAGGAATATGTGTTGGGTGATTGCCCAGGTAGCCAGTTGTCTCTGTCATTTGTTGCACATTTTGAAAGTCATTTGATTGCACTTCCTGCTTACTCAAGTAATATTATTTCCCTTCTCAGATCTTTAATGAGGTTGAAGACAAGATAGTAGTTACTTTCCTCTCATGACTGGGCCAAATTATACAAGACTTAAATTCATTTTGATAGGATAATTGTTGAATATATTTGTTCTTATTGTATATAATTTTGTATTAGGCTTAGAACGCTCTTATTTAAACAAAAAAGGGGAGGTGCTATAGGAAATTCTACAACCAATAGCCGTTAAGTTAACCACCCACTGGGGCATGGCCTCTTATACTATTTAGGCCAATATAAAGCATGCATCGGGCATTTTTTCTGGCTGCAGGATTCAGTTGCTGTTCTTCATTTTGGCAAATCATATTAATTTGTGAGTCTATTTCTAAATAAATAATCATCTATTATTTAAAAAAAAATCACTTAATGGGAACATGGCTAACTTAGCAATAGGTCATTCCCCAAAATGTGCTACTCTAGCATACATGACAATGTATGGAAGTAGCACCCCTCCCTTTTCTTTTCTTTTCTTTTCTTTTTCTGCAAAAAGAGTAGACACCAACTGTATTTAAAATTATTTATGAGTGTTACCATAATATTGATTATATAGACCTCACAGAAAATGCCAGTCATCAAGTCTAACTTAGTTTTCAGCTGACTTTGGCTATTTTCCCCCTGCAAAAAGTATATATGATTCTGTACTTGTCACCTGGTATAAAAGGCATCAGTTTATTCTTTCTGCCTCTCTTCCGTGATGTTTCTGGAACATTGGAGAGTGTAATGTAAAAGTCTGATTATTTTCTTATATTTATGACTGAATATTAGTCATAATTAACCAATGGTTAATTTGTTGTGATTTTCCACAGTAACCACTTTCCACTCCAAACATAAGTTTCCCTTCATGATTAACCAATGATGATAACCCAAGCAATTCTATGCATGTAAACACAAATACTTAGAAGGTAGTGTGATAGGCATATCATATTTATTTAACATCAAGGTCCTCCACAGTGGAACCTATCAGCTTCCCAGTTCTAATTCATTGTCATGGCTTCCAGTATCAGAACTTAGTATCTGCTTGCAAAATAAAAAAAGCCACTAAACTAAATCAACAGATAATTGGTTATACCAATAATAGTCATGGTACTGTTTCTCCAATGAGTATATCTTAGCTAACATTTTTGCAGTGTAACATAAAGTTGACATAACCAAAGAAGGTTGGTGACAATTTTTCCCGTGAAGCCTTCATTGTACTTCAAGGCACTGTTGAAACTGTCATATGGGAGAGAGATTCTTATTCATTCCCTTTTGATTTGGCTTCATCTCTCTCTCTCTCGCCCCCTCTTTCTCCCCCTCTCTTTCTTTCTTTTTTTTAATTTGAAAGCATATTTTTAAAAATTTTCTCTCATAAAATACATCCCCACAGCACTTCCCCATATAGCCACTGCTCTCAGCACCTGTTCTCCCCTCTCCGGGAAAGGGACTGGACTGAGCTCCAAAGTTCAGTTGAAGAGCAGAAGGAATGAGAATATGAGCAAAGAGGTTAAAATCATGATGGGTACACCCACTAAAACAGTCTACCTTAGCTAATGGAAGATTACCAACTCTAGCTGGACTGGGAGGGAACAAACATAGGACCAAACTAGTCCCTCTGAATGTGGTTGATAGTTGAATTGCTGGGGCAGACAGAGGGACTACTGGCAGTGTAACCAGGATTTATCCCTACTGTATATGCTGGTTTTAAGGGATCCTATTCTCTTTTGGATATATACCTTGCTCAGCTTAGATATAGTAGGGAGGGCCTTGGACCTTCAACAAAGCAATGTGTCTTACCATCTCTGAGGATCGGATGAGGGAGGGGTAGGAGGGTATGTGGAGGAAATGGGCAGAAGGGAGGGAATGCGGACATAGATTGGTATTTGTTAAAAATCTAATAAAATAAAATGAAATAAATATTAGTCTTTTTTTCTAGGCAAACAATTTTTATTTTTTGTTTTTTATTTATTAAAGATTTCTCTTTTATAATTATTATTTATTCATTCATTTATTAAAGATTTCTGTCTCTTCCACACCGCAGCCTCCCATTTCTTATGCCAGGTGGTGGAGCGTGCCTTTAATACCAGCACTCAGAAGGCAGAGACAAGCAGATTATTGATTCAAGGCCAGCTTTGAGTACAAGAGCTGGTTTCAGGACAGACACCAAAGTTGCAGAGAAACCCTGTCAAAAAAAAATAGGCAAAAATCTAAAATTGTGGAGTATGGAAATTTTCCAGAAAGAAAAGGCAAGAAGAACATTTACAAATTATTCTGGTGGGCCAAGAGTTATCCTTATGAAAAAGTAACTTCAAATGTTATAAGAAAATGTATCTTGTGAATATAAATGCAGAAACCGTTAGAAGACAATAGCAATCAACTGGAATATTTCTAAGAGATACAGGCTGGCTTAACATTCAAAGTCAGTTAATACAATGCATTGCATTAGCATTGACCAGGTCAAACATTTTTGAATGTATAATATATGAGTAGACATAGGAAAAAACACTTTTTGCAATATTCATACCCTTTAATTATATGCTCCTCAACTAGGAACTGGTTTTTATTACAGACAGATAAGGGGCAGTTGTTAAAAGTTCATGTTATAAATTCATGGGTTCTTACTACACATGAGATAGTATGTCTAATAGTGAAAGAATAGAGACTTCACCCTGCAATGTCAGGTGAAGAAAAGCAAGCTTTTACTGATTATTTTCGACATTGTAACAGGGTAGCACAATAAGAAAATAAATAATGGGCATCTATACTAGACAGAAGGGTAATGTGCTTTCTTTCACTTGACAATAAAAAAACACCTATCTGGAATACAGAAAATACTAGGAAATCCACAAAAATCAGTAGGACATGAAAGTTACTTCAGTCATGTCACAAGACACCATGAGTAAGCTCTAAAATCATTTGTACCCATATACAATGAACACACTGAGAATAAAATTAAGGAAATAAGACAATATCTCACAAAAGTTCTCATGTAATGCAAAACACATAAAAGAATGAAAGATTGGTTTATAAAACTCATTGACAGAAACACCAGGGGAACTTTCCTGACTTGAGAATTAGCAGTGGGTATTGCAGCTATAGCATCAAAATATGGGCAAGAAAGTAAAAATTACACATTTTGACTTTTTAAAGATTAAAATAATTGGTGCTCTTAGCAAGTGAAAAGACAGCTTACAAGAAAGAAATCATTGCCAGTTATATCTATGTCCTATGTGTCATGATGTGGGGAAAAATAACAAGTCAATAACAAAAAATAATACAAATACTTCAGTAAAAGTCTTAGTAGATATGCATCTTTAAAAGATATAAAAACTTCTTTAATCCATGGAAAGATAATTGTCATTATTCAGCACAGACTTGAAAATCAAAGCTGCAATTAGAAGCTACTTGGCAGAACTCACTGGCTAGGATCAGTCACTGTGATGGACAGGTATATTTCATGAATAAGATAAAACAAAATTGTCATATTAGCTAGAATTTTACTTCTAGATACATATCCCATATTGATAAAAAGCCTTCCCATAAACATTATGCAAATATATTCATAATAGTATTACTCTCATACCCAATCACTAAGAATATCCCTTGTGCCTATCAAGCAGTGTACTGTTTATGAGTCTATGATTCATTCCATTCACAGAACATGCTCTAGAAGAGCAAAGTCATCCTAGACTCATATAGATACATTGGGCTTAAGCCAGGTAAAAAACTGTTGGAAAGACAAATGATATCTAAAGGGTAGGTACATTCCATAAGATAATGGATGGAGCTAGAAAACATTATTTTGAATGAGGTAACCCAGACACAGAAAGACAATTATCACATGTATTCACTCATAGGAGGATTTTAAATATAAAGCAAAGTAAGCCAGCCTACAAAACCACAATCCCAGAGAATTGAGACAATGAGGACACTAAGAGATACTTACCTAGATCTAATCTATATGGGAAGTAGAAAAAGACAAGATCTAATGAGTAACTTGGGAGCATGGAGACTTTGGGTAAGGGTTGAAGTAGGAGGGAAGAAGCAGGGAAGGGAGCCGAGGAAAATGTAGAGCTCAGTAAAAATCAAAAATAAATAAAAGATAATGAATTTGTTTTAAAACCATGATGATAGTCATACTTATCTGACTATCATGATAATTCCAGACACATGAGTTGCAGAAAGTGCATGACACCTTAATAAGTTAAAAATGTATGCAGATTATAATGATAGGTTTATGCAATTAAATATATAAAATTAACCAATGGAAAAGATGCCACAGATTTGTAAGGGAGTACGAGAGTGTTTGGAAGAGATGACATGGGAAGCCATTAGTGATAGGAAAGGAAAGGGAAAATGATGTAATTGCATTTTAATTAAAATAAAAATATTAAGTGATATTCAGAAAAGTATGACATATTTGTGGAAATTTCTAGTAGTTTGGCAGTTTGAACATCATGGAAGAGGATGTACAGAATCTATGAAAATTTCATTAAGGAAAGTGAAAAGTGAGGGGGAGGTGTCACTCAGTGGGTGTCTGGAGAGCTATTGTTTGCAGGCCAATAGATACCTATAGTCAGAGACCTAATAGAGGAGCTTATTAGTGTAATCAAGAAAGAGCAAGACTAGACCAACCATGTGCATCAAAGCACAGGAGGGAAACTCATTTTCACATGAAAAGTAATCATAATGCACTCACAGACTGTATTAAGAATCATGGCTTTTATTTAAATGAATCGGAAAGACGAATAATTATTTCATTATCAATATTTTAATAAATTAAAACCGTTAACCAAACCCACTGTGGTTTAATTAATATACAAACTTTCACCTAAATTAAGAAAATGACTTGCAATTTCCAGAAGAGACTGCTGATAAACAGTCTTAATTTTAATTGAGATTAATTGTGACATGTTATGTACAATGATGTATCTGTTGAAAGGATAGCACAATTTAACCATATGTTATTTCCACCAATATTTAGTCTTGAAAATATATACTAATTTCATAAGTTTTAGATGAATTTAATAGGCAAAGGTATCTAATGAGATTTGTTTACTGTTTAATACAGTGAATGCTGTTCAGCTGAGAGAAATTAATTTAAATATGTACTGGATCATGGAGACATGGCTTAGAAGTAAGGAACTGCTCTTGAAGAGAACCTGAGCCCACCACCAAGCACCTAAACAGGGAAACTCAGAACTGCCTGTCACTCTAATTCCAGGAGACACAGCACCCTCTTCTAACTCCGTATACACTGGCATTTACATGTGCATGTGCCCACACACAGAGTAACACATACACACACAATTAAAAATCTTTAAAAAAATGATACCAGGCCAGGCTGTGGTGGCGCACGCCTTTAATCCCAGCACTCGGGAGGCAGAGGCAAGTGGATCTCTGTGACTTCGAGGCCAGCCTGGTCTACAGAGCTAATTCCAGGACAGGAACAAAAAACTACTGAGAAACCCTGTCTTGAAAAAAAAAAAAAAAGATACCAGGTCTAAAAATTCATTCAGCTCTATCCTGGCACATCGCTCTCCCTTTAGAAATAAATTAATTCAGCCAGGCACTGGTGGTGCACACCTTTAATCTCAGCACTCGGGAGGTAGAGGCAGGAGGATCTCCCGTGAGTTTGAGGCCAACCTGGTCTACAAGAGCTAGTGCCAAAACAGGCTCCAAATCTACACAGAGAAAACCCTGTTACAAAAAACAGATAGATAGATAGATAGATAGATAGATAGATAGATAGATAGATAGATAGATAGATAGATAGATAGATAGATAGATAGGTAGATAGATGATAGATAGATAGATAGATAGATAGATAGATAGATAGATAGATAGATAAATAAAAAAAAAAGAAATCAATTCTAGTGTACTGTGAAAAGCTGACTACAGAAATGCAGGGTCACTTAAGACTGCATGGAATGTTAGTTCCCTCCTTATTAATTTATTCAGTGACTTTAATGAATTGGGTTCTTCTCCAATTTTATATCAAAAACATAGAGTGATAAAAGCATCACACCTTACCATACCAATTGCTGACAACAGAGAGAAGGCCACCTAGAGGGTTGTGGAAATATACTCATTTTTTTGTGCTGTTTTTTCTACTCTTTTGCATATGAAGAGCTCTTACTGAAGTTCAGAAAATACCATATAAGGAGTATGTCTATTTCAATCAATCACTATAGATGGAGCACATTTTTGTAAGATTGTGTAAAAAAAAATGCAAGAGGCTTTCTTTAAAAATGTGCCTGTTTAATAAAAAAAAGACTGTTCAATACTTAATAATGTGACTCACAAATATCTATTTTAGGAATTGGTTTATAGATCGGTCTTATAACACTTAGCCTTCAAGCATTTAGCCCTAGGTTTGATCATCAGCACCAACAGCATGACAAACAAATATGTCAGAGACAAGAACCAAAATGGGATATTAGGGAAGCACTTACAGCTAAAGAGGAAATTGACACAGAAGACAAATAGTTTCACATTTGTTTTTCCACTGGTTGTCTACACCTGATGCCACTCAGTTTGAGTTCTTCAATTTCTGGCTAGCATAGAAAGTGCCATTTTCATTATTTCAAGCCTCTAACATAGTGAAAGGATTTCTGTTTTCCATAAACTGGGTCATGCCTGAAAGGCAAGAAGATTTTCCTGTGTCATATTTATTGTTCAGAAAGTACAACTTCCCAGCTGAAATTCAATTTATAAAAGCAGACTGTATTGAAAATACAGCACATATATAAAACTCAGTAAAAATAAATGGAAAGAGGGTAGACTCGAGCTGCCCAAGTAATAATTCTGAGTTCTGTATCCTAGCAAGTGACTTCACCTTATGAACATTCAATTTCCCTTGCTTAGGATGGAAGGTAAACAGGTATTACAGAGAATCTGGAGTGGGGGTCTACAAAGAGTTTCAAATAATGTAATTAGTGTTTTTAATACTAATAAACACTTTTTAATATTACATATAATACACAGGCAAGGAGAAGCAAAAATAACTGCCACTTATTTAGAATATAAACATTTAGTCAACAAGACATGGTGCTAATAACTTGTGATCAAAGTATTCAAGATGTAGTGACAGAGGAAGATTGCAAGAATTTGCAGCCAGCTATGTCTAAACTAAGTTTGAAGCGAAAAAAATACATAACAGGAAATAAGAAAATAGCATTAAAAACCAAGGCTTTAGCATACATATCAACATGAAATTTGTGCCAAGCATTTGTACATGATTTGCAATAACATTTAAGGCATTTAACACCTTAAAAAATTACTCAGTTCAGTACTTTTAAATATAGTTACAGTGTTGTATAGTCATTATTTTCAACCTCCAATCTTTTCATCTCATCTTGCATTATGGAAGTAAATTCTGTTTCACTATCTCTCAACCCCTACCTCAGCAAAATCTATCCTCTGCCTTCAGTATTTATCTCACGTATAAATGTGTTCACTTAGCATTTTGTCCTCAAAATTGTCATATAAATTACAACATTTCATTTCTGTCTATGTATGAATAGCATTCTAACTTTGTACAGTCCATATTTTATTGTTTTATTTTTATCTGCTGATGAGTGTGGATTGCTTGACTGCCTTAGTTATTGTGAATAACACTGCAGTAAATAAAGGTCTACAGATATCTTGTTAAGAAATTACTTTCAACTTCTTCAGACAGGAATCATTTGAATAGCTAATAACACTTTATTTTAATTAGCACTCTATACTGTCTTCTACAAACAATGCATATTAGCTTTCTTTTCCTTGTCCTAACTTGTAGATTTTTTTCTTTTTCCCACCAACACTTGTTGTTTTCTCTGTTTAATATTGATATTTGCTTTGTTTCTCTTTGATAGTAGCTAGTCTACTAAATGTGATGTAGTATCTGTTTTTGGCCAGTGTCTTCTTTTTTTTTTTGTAAGCCTACGTAGCATTTGTACACATATTTTACAGACTTCCTATTTCTCCCTATTTCTCTTTTTCTTCTCTTCTTTTCTTGTCTCTTGAGCCTAGATTTCTCCTCCTACTTATTCTCTCTCTCTGCCAGTCCTGTGTATCTTTTCTCTGGCTAGCTATTTGTCATTCAGCTCTTTATTGGGCCAATCAGGCAGGCAAAGTGAAACAAATGCAACACATTTTTACGTAACTAAGCATACATTCTTACATCCTTTTAAACAAATACAACAAAAACAAATGCAACACACAGCACATTTACCGAGTTAAAGTAATATTCTGCAGTATAAAACATGTAACACATCTTTACATAATTAACATAATATTCCACATCACAAGATGAAACCAATTACTTCGTAAGCTAAGCACAAAACAATAGAAAAAAGTCTTTCTTTTTATTGTGTCTTTTGTGACTTACTGATAATTTTCTTTTCTTTTGCAGCAAAAAGGATCAAATACAGAGCTTTGTGCATTCTAGAAAAATGTTCTACTACTAAGATATGATCTTAGCCAAACTCTTTCTCCCATGTTTCAATAAAATTTCTTCCCTCATTATTAGTAAAAATTCAATTTCTTTCAATCAATTTTATAGACATTGTTCCTTTTAATTACTGTTGTTGTTGACTACCTACAACTTCTCTGCTTTCTTCATGTGCCATACTTCTCAATATATCCTACTCTCTTGTTACAATTTTATCTTGTAGTAGAGGCGACGTTTTCCTGGATTTTAAAGAAGAAATTAAAAAACAAATCTTTATTAATAGCAGCAGCAATTGCCTCATCAACAGGTCAAGCACTGTTGCTTATAACAAAGTCACTTGGTTCTACCTTTTCGAACAGGGTGAATACAAGTTTGCCTTGTGCATACTCTTCGTCTGGCCACATCACTTTGCTCCTTTTATGCTATTGAGGAAGGATATTAAGTAATGAGCTTAGTTCTGGTCCAGTTTAGAATACCAAGCAATACTTATCATTCTCAGGTGTGTAAAAGTGAATATACTGCTTTCTACCCAGAGATTGTCTTTATTTAAATTCAAACATCAGCTTGCATGACTCTTCTCCATGATATTCTCTACCTTTGTTTGTTACATGTATTATCTTTTGAAAACTCTTTTCCTAAAATTATTGTCCTAGGAGAGCACCATAAAATTCTCAAAATATATCATCTAGACCACAGAATAAGTCCCAGATTCTGTCTTCTAAACTGTGAAAGAAAAATAAAGTTGATAGTTAAGGGTTGTTTCTTAAGCATATTTACTATTATTAATACTCTGAAGTTATTTTTAAAATAGATTTTTTTTCTCAGTGTATGGCAAGATTAGTTGAGTTTTCACATAAGGATTAATTTTCATCTAAGATTTATACACCATGCTTGATCTAAAAGGTCATAGGTAGCAACTCATTTCATGGCAATTTACACATAATAAATAAAAATAGGTTCAAAAGTTGATATTCTCCTTCTGGAAGAAATAACACAATGAAAGTTTAACTGATTGGCATTCATTTACATATTCACAATCTTATATTTACTCCCATATACACAAGAACACATGCATATGTGCACACAGAACCTAGAAAATACAAGGCAATTTTGTACTATGACTTTGTCTAATACTGGGCACTACCATTGCAGTGCATGTTCAGTACTAAAGTTTCTACATGAACTATTTTACATATTTTGTTTCCATGTTGTGGTGGGCTGAATAAGAATGCTCTCCTCAAAGGCTCATATATTTGAATAACTTTTAGTCATTTGGTAAAACTATTTGAGAAAGATTAAGAGGTAAGGAATTTGTTGGAGGATATATATATATATATATATATATATATATATATATATATATATATGTATATAATTGGAGGCAAACTTTAGGGTTTCAAAGACCACACTATTCCCAGAGATTTTTCCATCTCTTCCTCCTTTAATCTAGATGTCAGACTGCAGCTATTGCGCTAATGTCATGCCTGCCTTCCTGTTGACATGTTTCCTGCCATGATGGTAATGAGCCATGAGTCTCAAATTAACACATTCTTATACAGTATGCCTTAGTTATGCTGTTTCATCACACAATTAAAAATTAACAAAGACAGAAGTTGATATCAGGGAGTGGACTAATGTGTGACTATGAAACTTTTTTGGAGGAATTTGGAAAACTTTGTGACTTTTTTGGACTAGAAAAGGAATTAAATGTGGTAAGCAGGGCTTAATAGGCTATTCTAGAAGGAGATAGGAAGACAACAGAGTTCAAAGCAATGTGGACTCTGGAGGCTAAGATCAAGAGTTTTAGATAAGACATTATTACCAACTGTGACAGAGAACATTTTTATGATAGTTTCAGAAAGACTATGTCTGCTTTTCTCCTTGTCCTTAGATGTTGCCCAAGGCTAAATTGTTTTGGACTATTTTGTTGACAAGGGAGATTTCAAAACAACCTGGTAATCACTATTATGCAAGTTTAACAATAAACTGAGCATCACAGGAAAAGAAATAGAGAATGTCGAACTTGAAGAGAGAAAGAGCATGAGGAAATTCAATGATGGGAGTATTTCCTTCAGAGCAAGTCCTTATGCAGCTAATCTTACAACTTGTAAAAAGAAAATACTGAAGGAATTGTCTGTTCCTATAAAGCTACTACACAGGAAAGCTTATTCCAATTAAAATCAAGGCTTGGAGAAGGGGGCACACTCCTTTTGTTTAGGTCAACTTGGAAATGTCACCCACATGATTCTGGCTTTTGTGTCTTAAAGGATTCCAAAGAAAAGTAAGAAGTAAGACAGAACTCAGTTGTGGAATTTTCCTCTGTGCTTAAGGAGAACTTCTGTGGCCATGGTGGTGCATCAGATCCTTGTGTGAAGACCCTGAAAGTCATTTAAAGAAATTATAAAGGGGATGCCTGGATAACAAAATGTTGAAAGTCTCCAAGCTTTGAAATGTCTCCCTGTGAAAGTTGTATACAAGAAGTGGAGGCAGCCTGAGAGAAAACTGTGCTCAGTCAGATAGTCTGAAAGTTCTTTCTAAGCAATCTAAACCCTTTTTCATTGGCTATCAAGTGACAGGATTTGGAGTTTTCCCTAATGGTTTTCAGTCTCACTTTGGTCTAATATTTTCTTACTATGCTTTATTCCACTCTTCTTAAAAGTATATATGCCATTGGCTGTTAGAAGTATGTAATTTGCCTTTTGATTTTCCAGGGGGAAATTAAGAGATTGCCTTGAGACTCTGAAGAGATTTTGGACTTTTAAATTGTATTGAGAGTCTGAAAGAATTCGAGAACTTTTGAAATTGCATTTTAAATTATGATATGGTAATGAAACTACGGAGGCCAGGGAATAAAATGTGGTGGTTTGAATGAGAATGGTCACCCTAGGTTCATGTGTTTGAATACTTGTTTCCCAATTGGTTGAATTTTGGGGTAAGAACTGGGGAAATCATTCATAAAATACTCTAGGCTCTGGGCATAACAATATATTCTGTCAAGTTGACAAGCAACACTATCTATCATATCTTCACTCCTGTCAATATCATAAACAAACACTTCACATTTAATCCATAACATCAAATACCTCCTTTCAGACTCATGAGCATATTAAATCACGAAAAGTTCCAATGCTCAGTTCCAACACTTTAAGAGTCCATGATGTTTTTCAATGTCTACTATAAAAAAGAAAGAAAGCAAGCAAGAAAGAAAATTGCGCATGACCATCATAGAGTGAAATAGAGTAAACATTTCTATTTCAAAATGAAAAAAACTTGGGTATAGCAAAGAACAATCACACCAAAACAAGACCTGTCAACCACTGTAAATACTAAATCCTATGGTTGTAAATTCAGCATTTGGATCTCATAATGTAATCAACTAGGTTTCAGCTTGGACTCAACTGTTCTGCATGACCTCCTCAATCATGCATCTTCTATCCTATTAATACCAGTTATGCATGGAATGCATGGAAACACTGCCACGTTAAGCTATTGGCTAGAGATGTTATCTGACCCACTTAGACAACAGTTGTCTCAGTTTCTGTGTATTAACTCAGAATTTCCCTAAGCAATTCCTTCCAAGAACAGGGAGCTGTCTATGGTACAGAAAGTACTGTAAATATTGAAACTATGAAATATATGTAAAGCAGTCAACTCAATATCATGTATCTGCTCAATTAAAATATTTTTAATGTTTATTGCCAGTCATATCTTAATTAGCCAAGCAAAGACAAGCATTACAACGCTGATTGATGTGGGTTATTGGCTTCATATTTGATTAAACTGTGTTCATAAATCATATTCGATGACAAGTAATTATCTATACATCTCTATTTATCTATGTCAATTTTGTTGATCTTGCTGTTCTGAACTTTCAAATCCTGTTTGATTATTTGTCTTGTTTTTGTTGCGGTTTTTGAGGCAGAATATCAAAATGTAACCCATGGTGGCTTGGAAGCACTGTGAAGAGCAGACTAGTAAACAATCTCTATTTGTTCTATCAATCAAAGAGAGCTATTTCAAATTTCTCTCTCAATTAAAAATGTTAAATTTCTTCTTACATTCTCTTCAACTTTCTTTGGTACATTTATAAAATTTATTGAAATAAATATAAATAAAATGTACCTTTAGCATAGATACCCTTACAAATAAATATCTATTTACCTGAAACCCATAAAAACAGAACACAGTTAGCAATATTACTTCCTCAAGCTGTGTGACACACTCGTTAACTGCTTCCTGTGCAAAAAGAGTAGAGTGAGCTGCATACTGTTAGCCACTCATTTTGACAAGCAGGCAAGCAGCTCAGCATAGAAAGTTGGAAAAAATGGATTCAACTATCACATACAAAAAAAATGCAAATTGTTATAAGAAGCTATGCTACAAAAGGAGTCATTGCAACAAGTAATAACAAATAGCATCAGATGCCAATCGTTTCAAGAATGGAGTCACTTTTTAAATGGAATAAGGTGAGGTGTCGGGATTCTTACTTCTCCCAAAAGTGAAAAAACACATAGGCGCAGACATTAGCAACAACAACATAATAATATAATACTATGAAATACCTGGGCTAAAAATCAGTGAAAAATTAATTATTTGTGTGAGATCCTGGGTTCAATCCTCAGCATGATAGTAAAAACTGGAATTCTTTTCTGGTATTCCAGACTAAACTCTTCACAACACAACATGTTGCTACACTAATATTTTGTACATACCAAATAGAAATGGGTTATTTTCTTAAAATGTTTTTTACATAAATTTGTTTAAATTTATTTGATGAAACTTATGAGACACGTTTTATGAAATCCTCTTTTGGGGCCACTCAATATACTACTTTAATATGTAGTTATTCATATTTTAATTTATTGGCTTAATTTTAAATCATACATTTTCAGGTTATACTTATTTATATTTATAAATTTTAGGTAAGCATATATTTATATTATATCATATAAGATGTAGATTATATTATTATTTCATCTTTCATGACTGCACAATTTCTGATTGGACAGGAAATTTGGGGAGACGTAAATTTATCAGCAATATTTCTGTAGTTTCAAATTTTCAGAATATACTCATTTGCAGTTATATTAAGATATGGCCCAGATAGATCTTTTTTTTTGTATTCCATTCAAAAGGCATATGAAAATGTTTTCTCATTAATTTGAAAGAAAATTTAAGAAAGCAGTCAACTGGCATTTTTCCTTGTCATCCTCTCCTATTCTTTGTCGTTGCCATTGTTGGCCAGGCTCGCAAGTCAAAACTAGATGTTTTTGTCCAGGATGTACAGAATCCTCCCCTTGCTTCATTCCCTGCATTGACGCTCTTGAACACTGTTTAAAAGGGAGGGAGAGTGACCAATTTCTCTCTCACTTCCCTGCTGTGCACTTTGCCATGACACTACCCAAGCATGAAGTTGTACAAGACACCAGCAGGTCCTGACATTTTAAATCTTGCTTCTTGTATGTATGTAAGGCATGTATTCCCCCTGAGAGAAGTCACGCAACTTCACTACAAAATTCAAGAAAACCTCAAGTGACATTTAGGTAGGAAGGGTTGACTGGTGGCCCAGAAATGCTTAGTCAAAGCACCTGGTCTTTCCAGGCATGAACCAGCAGCAAGATTAACAAACACTGTGTAATTACAGGGTCTTGGCAAATCATGCAGAAGTTAATTGAACAAGAAGCTAAATGACTATATTCAGTGTTCTGAAATGAACCGCTTTAACAGAGAACATTTGAGTTCATTCTCATTCTCATTATGATAAAATCTATAAATACCCTGGATTACTAAGATACCAGTAATGCAATATTTTTCCCTTGGAGCTACTGAAACTATTGTGATGAAGGTATCCCCCTGAAAAAAGTTGCATTTCTCCATGTGCAGAGTCAGTGTGAAGTAAAACTGTGGGGAAAGAACTTTGTAAATTTCACTAAGAGGGTTTTCTGACCAGATCTGGGGGTAATTCTTGGGAACGTTATAAATATAGGAAATCTGGAAATTTACACATGATGAACACTATAGATCGTGAGTAGAGAATGTGCTACAGGAGAAATTTGGCTGCCATTGCTGGGAGTCTTTGGTAGGAGCCTACAATACCATAATTCCATTTATTCAGTCAATTCACCATGAAAAATGCCTTATTATTTGGATGTCATGTATCTAGTTTCAGAAAATGCAAAGGTAAGCAACAAAATTCCTACAATCAATATTTTGTATTTTAGGAAAAGATGGACAATGGGCAGAGAATTAGTAAGCAAAAGATACAGGAAACTGTAAGAAATGTCCATGAATTGCAACTGTTTTTTCAAAAAGCTATTCTCTTAGCCAAAAGGAACTAACTTTCTGGCAGATAAACAGGTAACATGACTCCGTAGTGCAATTCCTTTAATGACCTCAAGAATAGCGATAAGAGTCTATTTGCAAATTACTAATTTTATTTATTGTTTATAGCCTTTAAATGTCTTGATAAAGATTTAGTACATCGTACTTAGTAAGACATAAAATAAATCTTAAGTGAGTCTGAGATTTCATACAATGTAATTTGATCATATTTTTACCTTCATCAAGCTCCTCTTAGATTTAGTCCCCATTCTCTACTCATACAGCTCTGTCTGCTGTGCATTTTTAGCCCTTCTAATGCAATTAGTACTATCCACAAAGTTTTCAGTTTGTGGCCAATCATTGGGGCATGTCTGACATTTCAGGGACCCCACCTTTAAAGAAAACTGACTCTTCATCTCCCAACAGCTATCAATTATCAATAGCACGTCAGCCCAACTCCTTTTTCCATGTTGGAGTTCTTTCTGGCTTAATTTATTAAGGTTTTGTACATGTTGCCATGATTACTACAAGTTCATTTGTGCAACAATGCAGCTGTGACCAGCTGTTTCCTTGTAGCCATATATTGCCCCAGACTATTGTATTATCTCTATCCCTTCAACAATGTTCCCTGAGCCTTTGGTGGAGGACTATGTTATATATGTAAATTTAGGGGTAAGAATTTCACAGTCTCTTAATTGTGTACACCTTGAATAGCTGTTGGTCTCTGTGTTAACTGCTATCTACTGAAGAAAGAAACTTCTCTAATGAGGCTTGAGATATGTACTAATCTATAGCAATAGCCATGTGTCCTAAGGACACATGTCCTGTTACCAAAGTAGTAGAATTAGGTTCTAGCCACAGGTTCCTGGCCATTGTAATGTTGCCAGGTATGATTCCTCTTGTGGTGTGTTAAATTCAATCTGAAAATAGCTTGTTACTCATGTGATGCTCATGCAACTATGCATCACTGCGCATGTCTTCCTTAGTTAATGTATCTCACAGGTTTCATATCTGAGTAAAGTTAGAATTGCTTTTCTCCTTTGACAGTACTATGAAGCTTGTCAGTAGGGACGAAACTTCTGCATTAATACCAGCTTATGTCTTCATGTCCTTAGACTCAAACATGTTGTTTCTTCAGCAATAGGGCTTACCATCAATTTGGGTGGCTTAAGCAAAAACAATGGCAATAATTGGTGATATCTGTGGGATCTCTGGAACCTAATTAGCAAACAGTTATACAAGAGATAACCCATTTGTGACACTGGCACTGGACTTTTATTTGTTCACTTTTGCTATCTAGTAAGGTCATTGTTGCCCTATTATAGGATTACTATATTTAAATTCTTTTTAATGCATGTCTTTATACATATTTATATTGTGCACATATGTGTGTGTGTGTGTATATGCAAGCATGAGTGTCTGAGTCTTTGAGTGTGTATTTAGGAAGCTTCTACATTCTACAGTAGTAGATATTTTAAAAAATTCCTTAGCAATCCATCTATGTATTCCCTTCTCTACTGTACCCTTACCTCCCTTACCCCATTAGCCCTTTTTGTTTCATTATTCCCTTTTATTACTTTATGCCACTGTTTAACCCACCTTTATTTTAAGGAATGCCTATAGATAAAACAATAGGTAGTTGAAACACAGGGCATATATTTTATTAGGGGTTGTGAAGACTAAAAATAACTTATATTTAACTACTTAATAGTAGCAGAATTATTGATTGCCTTTATCAATGTGTTATATTTTACCTTGTGTTCATATAACAAGTTGGCTTCTGATATGGAAACAGTTTCTAAAGGGAATATTGATAGCTTTAGCAGGGCTTATTTGAACGAAAGTCTCAAGAATCTATTCACTCTGTAGACAGCAAACCACAGATACCTAAGCCCATCAATTCTCAGACGAAGCATGACAGACCAATAGGAAAATGGGAATCCAAAGACTCCCTGGGCAGTAGCAGTCCTCACTGGCCTTCGTTAGACACAGTCTAAGCATTTGGTCAACTGTGACTCCCTAAGGCTCAATCGTGATTCGCTGAGTATACCTGTCCATCACAAGAAAATAACAGAATTTAACTTGCAGCGTGCTTATTACTTTGTTTGAGAAACACAATGTGAGGAAACGGCTTTGGTGTAATTTTAGAGAGTAATGCCAGATTAATAGTGTCCTTTACAGAGAAAATGAGGAAAAGTTGAAAAATGTCCAGGTATAACCCAAAATCTCCAGCTTCCTGTGCCTCACCGCATTAGCATCTGCACTGCCCACCCGCCTCAGGTACACAGACCAGTGCAGTTGGGTCCTTGCCTTTGTAATTCAGTCAACATGAACACCAGGATCCGCCAAAGCAGAATCTCTCCTACTGCCTCATTACATCCTGTCTTCTCACCTTGTAAAACAGTTACAAAGGAGCGTTACCACAGAGGCATAACTGTTAGCACACCTGTGAGTTACATGGAGAAAAATAAAACTTTAATCAGCTTGAGTTCTTTTTCTTGACAAGTCACTAAAAAGTACACAGAAAAAAAAAACGCAACTCTTTTTTTTTTATCATTAATCAAAGGAAGACAACTGTAGAATTTTAAGATGCTGATAAGATTTTAATTTGTTTCAAAGTTGAAAATAACTACATTGCTGGTGTTTTAGGGAGCATAATGAGCAATTATATTACACTCGATAGATTCAGCAGTAGAATATCACAAGTTAACAGCTGGAACTCATAAACACACAGTGTAGTGTGAACATGGAATTCGCCAGGATAAACCATCTGCAGAAAAGAAGTATTCTGCAAATTTAAAAAGAAAGTGAAAAATGGTATTTGTCTTATTTAACAGATTTGCTAAATTGATGAGATTTTAAAAGTATATGAAGTCTCAATTCTCTATATTAGGAAGTTGGGTTAAAATAACAGAGAGAAGGGTGCTACAAAGAGATCGAGCAATGTTTTCACATCTTGTGCAGTTGGTTTATTTGAGGATAATTTTTATAATTAAGCAAGTAAATGTTTATTGTTCTATATAAAATGAGATTCTTTTATGAGGTTTTATGCAATTTGCATTCTGCACTATTATTTGTAATGCATATCTCTCTTTATTCCATGCCTTCAGTAACTCTACCATGCTTTTAAATTTAATATTTTTTGTAAGAAGTACATAGCATGACTTCAAAAATGATTGAATATATTCACAATTTATTTGAACATACTGCTCTTTGGTTATATTTGTGTGTGTGTGTGTGTATTTTTACTGTACCTATTTTCTCCTATACAACAACAGATATTTCCAGTTAGTAATTAATTTAAAATATCAGCTAATGATTTGGAAAAATGTGTATTTTTTGTAATATTCTACACGTGAACACAATGCAACCATTTTCATTTTATCTCTATAGTTATATACTTTAGACTTCATTTACTTGTTTGCCCATCTCTTTTATCTGTATTTGGATATATTCTGATGTGATTTGTATACCTATATAAAAGGTTATCTAAATCTTTAGCAATTGTATTTAATATTTTTTAAAATTCCATTTTTAAATTAGTATATTATTACTTTCTGAGGTCTGATACTTTGATCTGATATTTTGTTTTTGTATAAATGACTGGAATATTTAAGCAGTCTATGTTGACTACTCTATCTTATATATGATGTATGATACTGGAAATTCTGACTCACCAGTATTTCTCTCATTTGTTAGGATATTCTGACTGTAGTAAGATGAAATTCCAAATAGGTTTTAAGTTACATTCCCCTGATAGAGAATAATGCTAAACATTAGAGATAATTTAAATTTCTTAGTCTTTCTTTGTATTTTGTCTTTGAGGGCTGTGTTCAATTTCATGATCAATGTTAATTGGATTCTCTCTCTCTCTCTTTCTCTCTTTCTCTCTTTCTCTCTCTCTCTCTCTCTCTCTCTCTCTCTCTCTCTCTCTCTCTCTCTCTCTCCCTCTCCCTCTCCCTCTCCCTCTCCCTCTCCCTCTCCCTCTCCCTCTCCCTCTCCCTCTCCCTCTCCCTCTCCCTCTCCCTCTCCTCTCTCTCTCTCTCTCTCTCTCTCTCTCTCTCTCTCTCTCTCTCTCTCTCTCTCGGTGTTTAGTTTTTTTAAATACTTTCACATCTTCTAGCCTCTAATCCCATAGCAGATGTAAGGCTGAAAGAAAATATTTTTGTGTTCTACAGGTTGTCTCCTCACTTGAATGAGAGTGTTATTTACTATTAGAATGCATTTTAATTTCATGGGACTCCATTTGTTAATTAATGGTTTGACTTCCTATGCTACTGAGGTGGTGCATAGTCTGCACTTTGTCCTTTACAAATTTCAGGATAATAGGTATTTTGTTGAGGTCCTTCAGGTATTTGGAGCTAAGGTCAGTGCAGGGGGAGAGATAATGATCTTGTCCCTTTATTCTAAGGGTAAATATACTATTTCTCCAGCACATTATTTTGACAGTGCTGTATTTTCTCACAGAAGTGGGTATTTCTCACATACTTATCAAATAGAGCATGGCTGTAGATACATGGAGTAATTTCTGGAACCCAGAATCTATTCCATTACCAATATGTATGTCTATTCGTATGTCAGCAATATGCTTTTTAATATAATGACTCAGTATTATAAGTTGAAATCTCAGATGGGGATACATAGAGCACAGTTTTTATTGTACAGAATCATTTTGACTGTCTACATTTTTTGTGCTTCCATATGATTTTTAAGATTGTCTTTTCAATTACTGTAAGAATTACATTGAAATTTTGATGGGGATTACACTGAATTGGTATGTTGCTTTTGGTACTAAGACCATTTTTGTAATATTAATGCTATGAACACAGGAACATGGGAGATCTTCCCATCTTGTGATATTTTCATCACAGTATTGTTTAGTTACTTTAAAATTTTAGTATAGAAGAATTTTATTTCCTGAATTAGATTTATTTAAAATGTTTCTGACAAAATTAGTAAAAGGATTATTTTCCTGATTTCTATTCCAGTAGGTTTGTCATTGGTAT
This sequence comes from Microtus agrestis, assembly GCA_902806775.1. Classification (NCBI taxonomy): domain Eukaryota; kingdom Metazoa; phylum Chordata; class Mammalia; order Rodentia; family Cricetidae; genus Microtus; species Microtus agrestis. The sequence continues at coordinate 159,844 of CADCXT010002611.1, read as the reverse complement.
ATAAGAAGACTACTGCCTTTTTGTGTTAATTTGGCATGCTGTTGTTTTGATGACAGTGACCCCGTAAGATAAAAAAAAATGGTAATAAGTTCAAATAAAAATCAAAACAACATGGGCCATAAAAACAAGAAGAAACATATTTATTAAGAGATTTTTTTCAATGTCCTCAAGTACATGTTTAAGAACTATAATATTTTGATATTATGTACATCCATGGCTATATTACAGAGATAGAAGTGTCTCTGCTTTACCTAGAGAAGTAAATAGACAGGTATATTAAGTTGCATGAACAAAGGGAAATATTGATAAACTTTTATTTGGTGTTTAAAGAAAGTTAAAGGGAAGAAAATAAATAATCAAAGGCAAAACAGTGTTGAAACTGTAATTTTAAGGTATATTATTATTTAGTGAATATACAATAAAAAATCATAAAAGCATTTCAAGAATAAATTTTGAAACAAAGTTATAAACATGAGCCTTTTAAATACTGGTTTAAACCAAGTGTGGTGAATCACACTTCTAATCTCAGCACTCCTGAGGCTGAGGCAAAGGACTGACCTAAGTGAAAAACCTATCTCTAAATAGATAGATAGATAGATAGATAGATAGATAGATAGATAGATAGATGGATGGATGGATGGATGGATGGATGGATGGATGGATGGATGGATGGATAGATAGATAGATAGATAGATAGATAGATAGATAGATAGATAGATAGATAGATGGATAGATGATAGGTAAATAAAACCAAGAAAAATCAAGAAAAATAAAACAAAACAAAGAAAGAAAGGTTTAAATATTTGACATGTATAAAATTGAATCAAGCTTGACATACATGTTAATGATGTTAAATTGCTATTTAATAATATGCATTATTTGCTATAAATATATGTTAGTTGAGATAGAGCCTGGGAGTGTTACATATATGTTGCTATTTACATCTCTTTCTTTGTAAATCATTTGTGTGTTCAGTCGGGTCTATTTAGTTAGCAAATTACATAAAGGCAAACCGAAATAAACAGAAAGCTGTAAAGGTATTGTTTTCTACATTCATATGTGAATGTATTATAAAGTCAAACAAAATTGATCAGTATAATTTAACAAATTTAATTAACTAAGAAAATAAAGAAATGAATGTGAACCAGCAGCATAGACAGAAGTAAATATTGTGAAAACTCAAGAGCTACTGAAGGATAGTATTCAAGTTTTGTTATTAAAAGTACTACAGATTTCAGGGCATTGGAATTTATTTGTATTTCATTATCTACAGAAATTAACAGAACCTCAGTTTGTGAAAAATTGAGTTGTGTAGGTAAAAAAAGACAGCAAATATCTAGCTAAAATGCACAAGGGGAGGTAAATATAAACACACAGAAGAAGACAGAATATTTAGGAAAACTAATATGTTAAAGCGATTGACTTAAAATTGTTGAGAGACAAAGCAAATGCTGTTTAATAAGTTTTCTCTGAGAGAAGGATTTTCTTTTCTATCCATACTTTTTCTCTTCACAAATGCACTAGAAGGAAGAATATCCCCAAGACAGTTTCTCTAAGGTTTGCATTAAAATGAATCTTGCCTGAATATCTCAGATGTCAGGTGAAGAGGAGCCAGTTATGTCATGATAGTCAGCAGTTGCTGTTAACACAATATATGGCATCAGTATCTGAATCCACTTTTCTTTTTTAATATTTATTTATTTATTTTGTATACAATATTCTGTCTGTATGTATGCCTGAAGGAAAGAAGAGGGCACCAGACCTCATTACAGATAGTTGTAAGCCACCATGTGGTTGCTGGGAATTGAACTCAGGATCTTTGGAAGAGCAGGCGATGCTCTTAACCGCTGAGCCATCTCTCCAGCCCCCTGAATCCACTTTTCAATTACAAGGATAAATGGATCAAGTCTTGACTCTTTAATGCATTCATCTTATTATGCTAAGAAGTGTTTTCTTCTTTTTTTTTCCATAAGATTCCAAATTGACCAACCTCAGCTGTCCTTACTTTATGTTGCTAAGCCCAAAGCTATTTAGTACATCAGTCATTGTTTCTAAGTGCTCACAAGTTATACACAACTTTGCAGTTGTGAGCAATTCTTCCACGTTTCTAAATCATCCTTGACACCTGTTCTTGATTTTACTCACTAATGCTTCCTTACTGATCACACAGTGAAAATGGAGAGATAACTTCCCAGTCTGCTATTTAATGATATTTGACTTTCATTTAGCTCTCAGAGATGAAAGTAAACCTAAACATGCGTTATGGTGTTGTATCTGTGTACACTGGCATTAATTTTTTTCACCTCTTCTTTCACATAAAAATCTGTTCCTATGCAGGACAATATTATCAAATACCTGAGGACACAAGCATATGGTAGTGTTACAACCCGTCCTAGTGGCAGGAATTTGACTCTGAGGTCAAGGATGTGCTCAGCATGTACAAATGTCTGCATGGAATTCTTAGCACCAAAGGGCGAGGTTGCAAATTATAATAATACAAATCATAGGGGCTGGAGAGATGGCTCAGCGGTTAAAAGCATTGCCTGCTCTTCCAAAGGTCCTTAGTTCAATTCCCAGCAACCACATGGTGGCTCACAACCATCTGTAATGAGGTCTGGTGCCCTCTTCTGGCCTACAAGCATACACACAGACAGAATATTGTATACATAATAAATAATAAATAAATATTAAAAAATACAAATCATGATAAATCCCATATAAACATAATTCTGCATAAAAGTTATCATATACTTAATATCTTACATTGATTTTGCTATATTTCTAGAAGTTCAAGCCTGAAACAGGATTCGCAAAGTTAGAATCTAGTTATTTTTTTGTTTTTTGTTTTCCTAATTTTTTTTATTAAAAATTTCTCCCCCGCCTCCCTTTTCCCTGCTCCTCCCCCCACTTCCCACCCCCCACTCCCTCCCGCCTCCCTCTCCAGTCCACAGAGCAGTCAGGGTACCCTGCCCTGTGGGAAGTCCAAGGTCCTCCCCCTCCATCCAGGTCTAGGTTGGTGAGCATTCAAACAGGCTAGGCTCCCACAAAGCCAGTACATGAAGTAGGATCAAAACCCAGTGCCATTGTCCTTGACTTCTCAGCAGCCTTCATTGTCCGCCTTGTTCAGAGAGTCCGGTTTTATCCCATGCTTTTGCAGTCTCAGTCCAGCTGGCCTTGGTGAGCTCCCAATAGATCAGTTCCACTGTCACAGTGGGTGGGTGCACCCCTCGTGGTCCTGACTTCCTTGCTCATGTTCTCCCTCTTTCTGCTCCTCATTTCTTGTTTTCAGTGTAGCTACAGCCCTTTTTTTCTGGAGCCCAAGTCAGAGAATCTGACTTTGATCTTTCAGTATCTAATTTAAGGGCTAATTGAACTTCAAGAATTCATTTCCTAGGAGCCTGGGGAGCTCGGTGATTAAGAGCACTGACTGGTCTTTCAGGGAACCTGGATTCTATTCAGAGGATCCAAGTGTTACCACACAGTCCTCTCGTTAGAGTTATCCTAGTCCTTTTCCCTGGAACTGAGCAGTGTTAGGTTTACCATTTCTTTGGTTGCCATATCACTTGTAATTCTCTTATTTATCATAAGAAATATCATGATTCCACTGAGGAATTTGTCATTGTCTTATAACCTAATGTTTCTCCAGGTTCTGGAGACCTTGCATGAAATGATTGTATTTGCATGCTTCAGACACAATCTATTTTCTGATTATTAAAATGTTCATTATTTTTCTCCCTCTCAGCTGTTCATGGAGTCTTCAAAATAATACGGATCATGATTTAAGAAAGAACAAAGAAGCTAGATATGAGGCAGTTGTGTTTTGGGAACACATTGGCAGAATTAAAATGTTTTCCCTGCTGTGCTCTGACTAGACAGGAGAGTATGCTTGCCTTCTGTGACTCGGTGTCTTGGTGAACATTGTGTTAATGTCTTTGATATCCTTACGGAATCTGTGTCGACTTTTGCCATTTACTAAGAGTTAGATAGTGATGTCTCCCAAGATATTGTTGTCTATTTCACATTTCTATTATTTTGCCTTATATATTTAAGATCTTTTGCCGTGTGTTGAATGCAGAATGGCATGAACAGCATCATCATGCTTTAGGGAACAACAGATGCCTTCCCTGTAACAGAAGGTAAAGTATAGCCAAACTGTGCTTGAGAAAGAAAGAGGAAAAGGAAATAAGAGTTGGACACTGACCTTCCAGCTCAGCCTGCTAGAGATGTCCAAATTTTAATTTTCCTCTGGTCCTCTCCACTAGCAGCCAAAGATGATATGGGAGATATTGGAACATTCTTAAGCTCCTCTTGTTTTTGATGACTAAGATATCAAAACTTCACATGTCCAATGAAGGAACTTCCTGATACAGTCACATGAGTTCAAACTAGCTTCCCTCACATTGAGTGCTCTGAAATACTTCATTAGTGCATGGATATTTCTTACAAGAGACACACATATGGATAAATTGAACACATCAGTTCATTAGTTCCTCAGACTTGGCACCAAAATTCATCAGTTTAAACACATTAAAAACAAACTGAAAGTGATCAATATTGTGCCAGTGTCCCATTAATGAAAATCATTTCAACAAAATTTAGCTAAACGTGGTCCCAGGTTTGGATTCTCTACTTTTTCCATTCTGTATCCTTTCTTGTTCCTAAAAAAGAAGTCATCTTTTCTTTCTGGTTTTATTAATTGAGCAACACAGAAGGTCTTGCATGAGGAAATCATAAGAGATCAAGTCAGTGATGCCAATTGACCCAGATAACAAATGTTATTAAACAACAACTGAATGATGTTCCAAGCATTTATAGTTGATATTTGTCTTATAAAGCTATGTTAATCCTATATTCTATTCTCAGCAGATGATTATCATAGCACACCTACAAATACACATACATCTTTCTGGTGTCCCCACATAGAAGACTACACAATTTAAGATTACAGCAGTACATATGTTTAGATTGTAAAAGTTTATTCCACGGTGAATTCCAAGGCAAGAAAGGTTGGTTCTTCCATTGTTCTCTTAAAGGCAGAGTAAACAAACAGGTTGGGTACATAGTAGGAGAGCAGTCTTAAATTATTAGTGATATCAAGCTGTATTACTAACTCTTTCTCTGGGGTTCAGACAAAGTTCTAGTGTCTTAGAATGTAGAAGGTATTTTCCTAATATTGTATCATCAAAGCTGAAAAAAGAAGATTTATGGATTTCATTGTGATCACCCAGAGCAAGGGCATTTGATCAGTAACTTTCATTATGACATTTTTCAGATTGGGGGTACTTAATCATTTTTAATATGTAATTTCTCAAGGAGGAAACATAAATAACCCTAAGAGTACTTTAAAAAAACCAAAAGGTATTTTTATTATTTGTGGCTACTTAAAAATATTTTTGACTACGTTTTCATATATATATGCATATATACATATATTTTATAAATAGAGAGGGGGTTAATTAAAATAACAACAATTACGATAAAAATAGTCTCCTACAAAATTATAAACTATCTAACAAAATCTTAGTGCTAGGTAGAAAAAAACCTTCTAACTTTCTTTTGAATTTGTAAGAAAGTCCAAGAGACCTCCTAAATAATACAGTTTCTTGCTTGATACCTTCCAGAAAAAGAAGGAAAACCCTATTACTGAAAATACTACAAATCGTGGACACACTTTGCAGAACTTAGTTTGGATCTGAACAGGAAGCCTCCTCCCTGAGGATGAGCTCTCACAGTTTCAGAAGAAGGCATGCAGACTCTCAGTGAAGAGGAGCCAATAACCCAACCCTGTTGTAATACCAATGAATCAAAACAAGGACTGGCACAGTAGGAAACACTGAAAGGTGCAATAGTGGCATTAATAGCAACATATTGGATGCAAGGCCCATGCTGTAGGAGGGAATTCAGTGTTGGCACTGTAAATTTGGGAGGAGAGCCTACTACTGACCATTCCCTAAACAAACGCAATTGCTAGCTACTCACCCTTATATCAACAACAACAACAAAATGTTAGCTGTTATTCTTCATGAAATAGTTTTCTTTCGTAGCGTACAGAAACCATTACAAAAAGACACAACTGGTCAAAATGTGGGCATCCACTGACCATGGAGCCCCTAGTCCTAGCTAGTGTATTTATAGCAAAACTACACCGGTGCCTCAGGGAAAATAGCAGAAGCAGTGATGGAAATCTTGAAGACTGTAAAAAAGAGGGGATCAGAACATCTGTTGTGATATAGTCCCTTCTGAAAAAAAAATCAAGAAATAAAACACAACAAAAATAACAAAAATCCTCAAAAGCAAAAACTGACAAAATATTAATCAAAATTTAAATTTGTTCTTTTATTAACTAAATAAAATTCACATAAATATAGACCTTTAAAATGCTTATTTCTTCAAAGTTCTTCCCTATAAATTTTAGAATGACTTCTATGTTCTATTATTTCATAACTTGATTTTATTTTAGAAGTATTTGATAGAGTTTATATACATATAGTGATAAATGGTATCTATTATGTCAAAAATAATCCACATTTTACTAAATGTCAGCAGTTTACAGATGATGATAACTCATGAAGTTCACAATTGATAAATAAGTCTTAATGTTTGCACTTGACATCAATCAAATGATCTGTGTTTATTTATTCTCATTAGATCATATCTACTCAGTAGTTTCCTTAAATATAAGAATCCCAGTTTTAAAACAAGACAAAATGAAATAATAAAACAAAACAAGAACATGAAGTGTATGGGGGTAGGCAGATCTGTGAGAAGTTGGGGAGAAGAGTAGGGAATAAAGGTAATCAAAATGTGTTTATGAAATTTTACATCAAGTAATACAGAGCATATTATTTTCAAATTCCTCTTCTCTAGGATAAAATTCCCTGTTCTGAGCTCTACAGTATCTAATGTTAATATCACCATCAGGAATATTCAAAGTAAAGACACTATGAGATTTTATCTTACACCTGTCAGGTTGGCTAGGATCAATAAAACAGGTGACAGTCATTCAGGAGGGCATGCAGAGTCAGGGACACACCCAGCCAGTGCAGGTGGGAATGCCAACTTGAAGGGCCTGTTTGAAAATCATGGCGGTGATTCCAAAGGAAGGGGAAAATCAATCCTCTCCAAGATCAAGCTGTATTACCCATGGGCATAAGGCACAGGACTCTTCACCCAATCACAGGGCAATTTCTCAAACATGTTCACTGATGCTCTCTCTATTTATAACAGCCAGAAATTTGAAAAAGCCTAGATGTCCCTCAACAGAAGAATTAATCAAGAAAATATAGTAAATATACATAATAGAATATTACTCAGCCATCAAAACAAACAGACAAACAAACAAAATGCTAAAATTCACAGGTAAGAAGACATAATGAGAAAAAAATAAAAATGAGGTAAACTAGACCCAGAAAGTGGTATTTATTCACTTATATGTAGATGTTAGCTGTTACATCAATGATAACCAAGCTACAATCCATAGACTCACAGAGGGTATGTGTAGTATAAGGCTCTAGAGGGAACAAATAGTTGTTTTCTGCTGTTCTTTTTAATTAACTAACTGATTGATTGATTAAAAAATTATCTTTTCTCATTTTACATGCCAATAACAGTTCTCCCACCTCCCCTTCTCCCACTCCCATTACCTTCCTCCTGATTATCCCCATCCTCTCGTTAGAGAGTTTAAGGCTTCCCATGGGGAGTCAATGAAGTCTAGAACATTGCTTTGAGGAAGGACCAGGGCCCTCCTCACTATATCCAGGCTGAGCAAGGTATCCTTCAAAAGAATGAGTTTCAAAAAGCCAGTTAAAGTTGATGGGATAAATCCTTGTTTCACTGCCAGTGGCTACACAGTCTGACCCAGTCATACAACTGTTACCCACATTCAGTTTAGTCCCCATCAATAAGAGAAGAAAAGGAGATCAAGGGGGATACATATCAGAAAATAAGAAGTCAAACTTTCCCTATTTGCTGATGATATGATAGTTTACATAAGTGACCTGAAAAAAATCTATCAGGGATCTTCTGCAACTCATGAACATCTTCAGTAAGGTAGCAAAATACAAACCACCAGCAAATGAGGAGTGTTGCCCTTACCCCCACATCCTCTCCAGCAAAAGATGTCATCAGTGTTTTTTATCTTGGTCATTCTTACTGGCATAAGATGGAATCTCAGAGTTCTTTTGATTTGAATTTCTCTGATAGTTAAGGATGTTGTGCATTTCCTTAAGTGATTTCCAGCCATTTTAGATTTTCTGTTGAGAGTTCTCTGTTTAGGACTGTACCACATTTTTTATTGGATTATTTGTTCTTTTGATGACCATTTTTTTGAATTTTTATATATTTTGGTGATAATCCTTCTTTATGATGTGGGGTTGGTGATGATGTTTTCCCATTCTGTAGGAGGCCATTTTGTCTTTGTTGACCATGTCCTCTGCTTTACAGATGCTTCCTAGTTTCAGGAGGTCCCATTTATTAATTGTTGCTTTCAGAGTTTGGGGTACTAGGTTTATAATTAGTAGTCTCCTGTGTCAGTGCATTCAAGTGTACTTCCACTTTCTCTTCTAGGAGGTTCAATAGGATTGGTTTTATATTTAGTTCTTTGATAGATTTGGATTGAATTTTCTGCATGGAGATAAAAATGGATCTATTTGCATTCTTCTACTTGTTGATATCCAGTTATGCCAGCATCATTTGTAGAATATGCTTTCTTTTTTCCATTTTATATTTTTTTGCTTCTTTTTCAAAAATCAGGTGCTTATAGATGTGTGTATTGATTAGATTCCTTTGATCCTTTAATCTGTTTTTATGCCAAAACCAGGTTGTTTTTATTACTGCAGCTCTATAGTGGCATTTAATTTCAGGCATTATAATGCCTCAGAAGTTCCTTTATTGTACCAGATTGTTTTGGCTATCCTGGGTTCCTTGTGTTTCCATGTGAAAATGAGTTCTTTTGAGGTCTGTGAAGAATTTTTCTGCGATATTGAGGTTCACTGCATTGAATCTGTAGATTGCTTTTGGTAAGACTGTGATTTTTACTAGGTCAATTCTCCCTACCCAAGAGCATGGGAGACCTTTCCAGTAGCCAATTATTGTATGAGTTTCTTCTAATTAGTCTAGAGACTACCAATATTACTGACACAAGAAACTTTTCTTTTCTTACAACTCAGAACTAAACAGGACGGGCAATAATCAACAATTGAATACGTTAAATATGAGAAACAGAAAGGAAAAAAAAATACCCAAGCATGGTGGCTCACACCAGTATTCAGCAGACTGAGGCAGGAGGATCACTACAATTAGTAGTTTTACTAACTTCCGATACTGACCTTGCTGATCAAGAAATTAGTATTAATTTCCCATTCCCAAAATGTAAAGAAAAGAAAAAAAATCCCTAAGGATGAACGTAATGAAGGAAAGGAAAGACATCAATAATGAAAACATTAACACATTAGTAAGAAAAGAAATGTCCATTCCTAGCACAGATGCACAGCTGCATCTTTAGCATACAAAATATGCAGGGATGTGATTTTTGATGCATTTATCTTCAAAGTCTGTACTGTTCTTTGGACTTCTTATACTTTAGCTGTCATGCTTAATATTCATTAGGCAGTTGTTTCTGGCTTTCTTGAAACTTCAGTGTTATTGAAGAAGTTATGCTGTGCTTTAATATTGTCTTTTCTTTGAATTATATCCAGAACCCTGGTCATTTATCTATTCTTACTTATACCGCCTGTAGACAATACAAACTTACTTGGACAAAGACTATTGCCGCAGAGAACTAGCTGTTCGTTTAGCTGGAGTATTATCATGATAACATGCAGACACCTAAATCAAGCACATACATACCCTATGACACATGTCAACACATGTGTATAAAGAAATATACAATCATTCATGAACAAGCATGCATAGATACACAGAGGAATAAACATACACATATGTACATACATGGTTGCACATGCATGCATACATGCACATCTATACATGAACACACGTGCTTGGACATGTGCAAGTATGAGTGTACACACATACATACACGGGTCCCTCATAGCCTCCATATAACAGTCAAAACATGTAGACAATTATATTAATATTTATAATAAACTTTTTCTTTAAAATCACTTTTTCCTTTGTAATGCAAATCAAAGTCAAAGCTGTTGCAAACCTCAACTCTCATACTTTGGCTGGTTTTTCATCATAATCTCTGTTAGCTACCTCACTGGTCTTGAATGACTTTGTGATGTGGGAGTGTCATATCAATCTGTTGATTTCATTGGATAAGCAATAAATAAACTGCTTGGTCCTGGTTGGTTAGAACATAGGTGGGTGGAGTAAACAGAAGAAAATGCGAGGAGGAACAGGAAGAAAGTCAGAAAGCATGCAGCTCTGCTCAGAGCCAGACGTCTCAGAGAGAGACACCATGCTCCTGTCTAGCGGGCAGACGGGATAGCTCTGCTCTCTGAGGCCCAGGGATGAAACTCCGACTCAAGATGATGTAGGCTAGAATCTTCCTGGTAAGCGCACCTCATGGTGCTACTAACATGATTAGAAATGGGTTAGTCCAGGTGCGAGAGTTAGCCTAGAAGAGTCATGATAGAAATGGGCCAAGCAGTGCTTAAATGAATACAGTATGTGTGTTGTTATTTCGGGCATAAGCTAGACACGTGGAAGCGGCTGGGGTGTTGGGGACGCAGCCCCGCCGCTGCTATTTCAACAGATGGCTGCCCAACGTGGGGCTAACTGAATCCGCTAAAAGCCTGAGAAAGCTTGGGAAAGAGTAAAGCATGTTTGTTTTCTTGGTAGCAGCAGATTCTCGGTTCTGCTCTGCTAGCTAGAGTCAAGCAAGTGCTCTCATCTGAGAGAGGCTTCCTGACTCAGCTTCAGCTGCAAAACCCTGCAGCTCTTAAGAGGTCCTGCCAGGAAACATTTAAATGGTGTTGATAAAAGCGGACTGAATGCTTGTTTGTTTTCAGCAGTAGCAGGAAAAAAGCTGCGCCATTTTAAAATGCCGGCTTTCTGGGCTGTCCTGCCAGGGCAAACTCTGACTCTTTTACGCGGGCGGGTCATGCGGTTTACAAGCCCAGGCTGTGGACGCTGTCAAGGACCTTGAAACACTGTAGAGTTGTGGCACTGAAGGCGGCTCTGGCCGACACCTCAGCCACAAGGTTGGAATGACAGAAAGCTAAGGAATGGACTGGATTTAGCTGGCAAAGCCAAGGCGTTAATCCTACCCATATTGCTCTGTAAATTAAAGGCTCGTGTGGTCAGAAAAAGAGAGATATACAGTAAAGAGAGATTCAAAGACAAAGAAAATTTCTAAATGGTTTACAGTGTGTTAAAAATATATGAAGCTAAAAGTTTAAAGTTCTTAAAAATAAAAAAGGAAGAAAGAAAGTAGTTGGGTGTGGTAGTACACGCCTTTAATCCCAGTGCCTAGAAGGCAGAGACAAACAGATCTCTGTGAGTTCAAGGTGTGGTAGCATACACCTTTAATCCCAATGCCTGGGAGGCAGAGACAGAAGGATCTCTGAGAGTTCAAGGACAGCCTGGTCTACAGAGTTATTCCAGGACAAAGATATAGAGAATATAAAATAAAAGTAAAAATAAACAAACTAGAGGTTAAAATAAAGCGTACAAAGATGGAAAATACACAGAGAATCTGATACTGTATGCTATTATGCTCTCTTTGAATTGTTTGAATGCTGAGGAAGGAGCAAAAGCTACTAAAAGATATTTGTTTATAAATGCTGCTGAATTAATTCAACATAGATATTTTGGAAATGCCTTGACTTTGCAATTTGGATCTAAGGACATGATACTTTGGAAAGCAGTTTCTTGTTTTGTTTTCACAGAGGATGAGACCCTGTTCATTTCTTCTATCCGAATATGGTATGATGGACCACGCCCTCCTGAACGGTTGCTGTGAACATCTTCAGAAAATTGCTTCGCTCAACTGCCAACTGAGATGAAACTAGCACATAGGTTATACCATGAAAGACCTAATTAACGACGCCCCCATTCAGCAGGAAGCAGTTCAGAGAGAAAAAACTGCGCCCATGTTCCCAAATATGGTTTATAAATGTTCTTTTACATTTAAAGGGGGATATGATATAGGTATGAATAATTTGCATTAGTATAGATGTTGCTTTATTAATAGAGATTTAAGGTCAATTTTGTTATATGTATTTGTATTTCTGATTTTGATTAAGGTATTGTGATTGTGTAGTTCACTTAAAATATAATGCATATAGGCTGTTAATAATCATCTATAATAGTCAAGTTTGTAGTCATGTTAGATTTTCTAGATGTGCACGGATATATTTCTGATAGGCATTCTTCATATCTTTCAAAGGCTAGAGAATATGGCATTTTAAATATTTTGATAACTTCGGGTTTTTCATGACAATGAGACACTCTGCTCCTGGCAGCACTAATTTACTTCAAGAGGAAGATGGGCATCGAAGAGGATTCTTATGGAGTTTGATAGCCATTTGGGCAAGAAACTGCTCTTGCCTGGACTATTGCATAAACTGGACACAGAGAACCCGTAGAGAGAGGACTACTGAACTTGCCTAAAGGTGAGATGATCTTTTGGGGTTCCTGATTCATGAAAGAGTCTGCAAGACATTCTTCAGGACAAGCAGATAGTGACTGCCTTTGAAATTTCCTGCTTTGTGGAATGTCTGCTGAAAACTATGGGCCTGTAGGCCGAAGATGGATGCCCCAACGATACAGAGGAACTTTGGGTTACTTTCCAGGCAGCGAGATGTCTCTGTCATTTCTAGAGTTTTGAAAATTGTTCACTTTTTATTTGCTATGTTACAGTTAAAGCCTTTCCTTTTTGTTTAAACAGAAAAAGGGGAAGTGATGTGGGAGTGTCATATCAATCTGTTGATTTCATTGGATAAGCAATAAATAAACTGCTTGGTCCTGGTTGGTTAGAACATAGGTGGGTGGAGTAAACAGAAGAAAATGCGAGGAGGAACAGGAAGAAAGTCAGAAAGCATGCAGCTCTGCTCAGAGCCAGACGTCTCAGAGAGAGACACCATGCTCCTGTCTAGCGGGCAGACGGGATAGCTCTGCTCTCTGAGGCCCAGGGATGAAACTCCGACTCAAGATGATGTAGGCTAGAATCTTCCTGGTAAGCGCACCTCATGGTGCTACTAACATGATTAGAAATGGGTTAGTCCAGGTGCGAGAGTTAGCCTAGAAGAGTCATGATAGAAATGGGCCAAGCAGTGCTTAAATGAATACAGTATGTGTGTTGTTATTTCGGGCATAAGCTAGACACGTGGAAGCGGCTGGGGTGTTGGGGACGCAGCCCCGCCGCTGCTATTTCAACAATGCTTTACTACTTTTGAAATTGTTACGACACAGAGATTCCCCAGAACTCTTGTACTAGTTTTTCTTAACAAGTGTTATATCTGTCCTGTCTGGAATCCTTGTGCTGTTCTACATCCCTCACTTTTCTCAGCTGCCTTTTTGATTCTCCTCATCAGCAGGCATTTTCTTGACTCCATGAATTCATGCACACCTGATTGTCTGCTAAACCTTTACTCACTGTTCCTTAAGAAGTGATAATTAGAGAGGAAATATTACTTGTTTGTTTTTGATTTTCTAGCTCTTTGAACATAGCTTCTTAGGATGAGGTGGCTGTTAAATATTTGTTAAAAGTGTGAATTAGTTCTAATTTAGTGTGCAACAGCCTGACATGAACTAAGCCAGGAATGTGTTGTTTATCACACTGTTAGCATCTTCCAGAATCTCTTGTTGTGATGTTGCTGAAATTTTATTGTATGCTTTCCTCCATGCAGATAGCTCTCCTTGTCAGTAACAGAGTAACAAAGGAATGTTTTTGAACTCTTTGTTAGAATATCCAAGCTGAAGCTTATTTCCTCATTGTCAGAGAAATCTACACCTTTATCTTTTTATTGTGCCATGGAACCTACTTCCCTCTCTGGGTATGACAATTATCTCTTGCATATTTCACGACCTAATTTTTTTTTTACTTTTGTAAACAAATGATGATTTAGTTATTAGAAATTATTTATCATTAAGAAATTGAAACTAATAATGCTCACTGTCTTGTGCGTTTGTATTTTATTTAGCACACTGATCTCACTGTATTTTCTTTTTTTTTTTTTTTTTTTTTTTTTTTTTTTTTTTTTTTTTTTTTTTTTTTTTTTTTTTTTTATTTTTTTTTTTTTTTACAAAAGTTCACTGGGCGATTTCTACTTACAGTTAAAATGAGATCCAGGAAACTGAAGTAAGTTTGATACCATGGACATGGATATGGTTAAAGTGTGTGTGTGTGTGTGTGTGTGTGTGAATCCCTTTTTGTTTGTTTGGTTTTGGACTGGTGTTTTGAGATTCTGACAATGTGACCCAGTGATTCCTGGAACTGGCCATCATCTGAATCAGTAGTCTGAGCAAAAATGTACGCACAGTAGCCTTTCTGGAGGCAGAATGTTAGCTACCCTTCTTTGCTCCAGGTGCAGATATGGGTGGTGTTCTTTTTTCCTCTGGAAGTATCTCTTCTCTGCAACCACGTGAGTTATTGAAACATCTGAATACAGCTACAACCCAAAGAAGAAATACATTTGTGATCTGATAAATATTACCATTCTAGGAAAAATTATTTATATATGCACAGCATGGTGCTTCTTCCCACTGTGAATAGGCATTGCTGAATCTCTCAAAAAGCACTGAGTTTTAGGTTTCTTTGATAAGTCTGAGTGATTATGGCTACCAAAAAATTTAAATCCCCATCAATCACCTTTCTTGTTTTTTTCTGAGCACAGGAGAAGGAAATTTTGTGTTTTTATTCTAAGGGTCCTCTTATCCTCTCAAAAACAACCTTTTATATCATGTGAATCTACAGAAAACAAATGGCTAGCTTCTTTATAAAAATATGGATTTCTGTTTAGTTTTTCTATGTTTTTGTAGTATTTATGAGAATTGATCTTACTTTGTCATTGAGACTGACCTTATTTTATCATCATATCCCAACCTCTTGAGCATTTGGTGTAGGTGTTTGTCATAATGTTTAGCTAAAATTACTTCTTAAATATACTTGAGATACACAAGCTCAAAAGCTTTCATTAAATTACTTCAGTTTAAAATAGTACATAATTAAATATTGTGCATTTGTTTATATTCTTGTGTGTGTTTCAGAATGCATGCTCATGTGCATGTGTATATATCTGTATTATATACAAATATATGTATATTGTCATTCTGTATGTGTGTATTAATGATACTCATATAACAAAAATTATTCAAAATGGTATATCATGTAAAGTTCCAACTTTATATACACATGTACGAATTATATATATATCAGCAACAAACCAAGATATACAGCATTCAGAGCCTTAAAAGCTTAATTTTATGACATTTTCAAATGAATGGTAAAAACTAGTGAATATATGGAATGATTGTTTTCCTCTCTTCCAGATTCATTCCTATCTCAGGGTTCTGTGATAAACAATACAATAGAATCATTGATGAATCTGCCTAGAAATAGAAAACTGTGTAGCTAAATGACAGTACGGGTGTGGAAATACTTGCCTCCAAATGTGAGTTATAACATGATGTATGTAGCAGCATGCTTTGTGATTGTTACTACACTTTCTAAGTGATACCATATCATAGGTACACTGGAAAACATTTTCAAATGAGCACAGTTGCCAGGTGTTCAAACAGTTTGTTGTTCTATGCTAATACATTGCCATATTTTATTTTGACTGATAAGTTTGCATATATTTCTAGCATAGCATGTGTTGTTTCGATGTATGTTGTGTAACATTTCAGGGTTCTCACTTAAAATCTTGCTAAATTTTTGCTAAAATTGAAAGAACAATGTTGAAGAGTTCTTATCCTAGCAAGTGCTGATTGGCTTCTCAGGTCTTCTGCACTTGCCTGCCAGTTTTCAATGCTGTCAATGAAACAAATGGGTTTCTGTCTCTCTACATCTGTTCTGAACTCCTCAATGTCAGCCAACACTGTGTTCCTGTGTGTATCTGCATGTTTCAAGTTCCTTTGCTGGAGCATTTTTCCAGATGGTAAATGGTTAGTTAGCTTTCCTTGTAGATATTGGTAAAAATGTTTTACTTTCTCTGATAATAAATAATATCATTGATCATAATGACTTTCTCTAGAATTTTCCTCTACTAGCTAAAACATTAGTCCAATATTTAAATGATTTACTAGACCATAATTCTTCCTATTTTTTATGCTATATAAGATGGTGGATTAACTTTCTTTACGCACAAGGAATAACATTTCTCCAAAAGTATTTTATGATATAATTTATTCTTTAACTGCGCTGTATATTACAACAGCTGACAAAAAAAATAGAAAGAACAAGACTAAAATGTTTCTTAACTGGGTTGCTAGTCTATTTCTATGACAATTGTGTAGTTTTTTCAATAAGGACACATACATAATAGTCTCACGTTCTTATGGAAAATTTTTCAATTATAAATATTTTGAGCAAGTTATCCTAACATATGAATTTACATATTTAAACTCTTAGGAAGTTTGTTAACTTTTATTCTATCAAAGTGTAAATCCCTAAGACTTTCAAAATCACCTTTCCTACGTGTTGGCTTTCATCGTTAAAGGGCTCTGAGGTCACCATAGTGAGCAATGGGGATGAACTTTCAATGTTTCATTTAACTTGGTGTATTAGCTGCAAATAACCAATTATTGACTTATACTTGAATATAAGTCATTTCCATATATTAGGAGATAAAATCTAGAGAGCAAAGACCAAGAATAACACTGAACATTCATCCTGTGTGATATGTGCACCATTGAGGAGTGTTTTGTTCTCAGTGGAGCAGATATAAAAACATGAAAGTCAAACTGATTTTCTTCCTCTTCTGTAAATGCCAGGTCACTGTTTCTTTGACATTTTCCTTGATGTTCCATTATACTCTATGCAATTCTCATTATCATCTTCAAAGTATACTGCAGAAAAAGCAGAAAGGCTTGGAAACATTTCAGTCCAGAGAAATCCAAATATGTTCTGCTCTGAAGAATAACAGTAATCAAGGTTCTGAGGAACTTAAGCCAACTGGGAGAGCAAGGATGGGACCCTTTCAGAGAAACTGTTCCTTTTGCCCTTCCTAGGAGTTTGAAAATGCTGTGAAGTGTTAAGACTGCTAAGAAAATGAAAGAAAGAAAGAAAGAAAGAAAGAAAGAAAGAAAGAAAGAAAGAAAGAAAGAAAGAAAGAAAGAAAGAGAGGGAGAGAGGAAGGGAGGGAAGGAAGGAAGGAAGGAAGGAAGGAAGGAAGGAAGGAAGGAAGGAAGGAAGGAAGGAAGGAAGGAAGGAAGGAAGAAAGGAAGGAAGACTAAGAGAGAAGAAAAAGAAAGAGAGAAGAGGATTGCAGAAAAAGAAAAAAAAGAAAACTTATGGAAGGAAGAAAAAGAGCTCATCTAAGGGAGAATAGCATGGCTGGACCAATAAAAAAGCAGGAGAGGGAGTCAGGAAAGGACATAGCCTTGGGATTCTATGAAACATCTCTTCCAGAGCCCACAGGTGGACTCCCAGCTCTGGATCACGCATTTATACCTGGAGTATTGTCTGTTTTAATGAAAGTTGTAGCCTCTCTCTCCTTTGCCTTATAGGAGCCATTTTTATTAGAACCACCACAGACCATACAATTAACATAAAATATAATCCAAATACTCATAATAATTTTTTTCTCTCTACTCTGTGATTTCAGGTCTGTGAAAACTTTTTGCTATTACAGTGGATATTGAATTTGTAATGTGCAAGAAAAACAGAACTAGAAACTCTGACTCAGTCCACTCATACTGGGTGCAAGCCCAGTTTGTCATTCTAAAATGCATTCTTAGGAATTCCTCTCACTTAACATAGCTTACACTGTCATTATCCCCCAGGAGCATACATTAAGAGAAGACATAACAACTCTGGTGTTTACCTTACATAGGAGTGCTCAGGTGAGCAAACATCATCCAATGAAAAAAATCCCAGCAAAATGACAAAAAGGTATATATTTTATTTAGCTACAAACTTAAGGGCAATGTGAATTCAATGCTTGAATTCAATGTAAATCGTGTAGCAGTAACAATAGAGAGCACATATGCTTCAAGTATGGGTCAAAGAACCTAACAAGACCATTAGTTTTGAACACTTTGCCTTTACTGCATAATGGTGGTGAGGGGAATTGGGAGACTTCCAGACTCTGCACATTTGGCACACAGTTGTGAAGCATTCATTTTAGTGTGCTTTTGTGTACAGTTAAAAAGATCTGAGCAACACTTCAAAACAAGCACTTTTTTTCTAAGAAAGTAGTAGCAACATACTCAAAACTATTTCAAATGTTAATTTATTATGAGGTGAAATACTAAAGCTTTGTGCTCCCCTCTTCCTGTGGGAAGTTAAGTCTTATTAGACTGAGAGATCTGAGAGATGAGCCAACACCTGGACTTTGCCTGATATTTTCAGAGATCCTGATCACACCTACCTAATGAGGGGTGACCACGCAATGTCAACAAATCACAATGCCTGGGTGTGGAAAGGGTACATAAGGTTCTCCTCATTGCTAAATAAACCAGTCTGCTGTATCCCTTTCACTGGAATCCAAGCGTCTGTGGTTTTGATATTATGCCTTCTCAACCCCTTCACAAAGGAAGATTTTAGGGCCCGGCTACATCTGGCACCCATATCAGGGACTTCTAGCATAGGTTTTGAGCTCACCTGATCAGAGTTTTTTTATTTCATTGCAGTCGTACTGTAAATTTTTGGAATTTTGCCCAAAACAGGTTCTACTTGTCTCCCTCTCTTTACTCGCCACACTGGATAACACCCCCAACATAGTGTATTTTGATGAAAAGGCCTTCAAAGTTGTGTGTTCTCAGTACTTTTGGCAGGTAAGCTTTGTGATCCCAATTCTTTATTCTTTTTTGTTGTCTGTTATGTTTGTTTGCCTGTCCAGTTAGGAAGGCAGATTTTTTTTTCTGTTTTGGTTTGCCCAGCTCCTCAACAGAGCATAAAATATGAAGGTCCAGCCCATTTTTCCACCCCTTTGGTTGCCATCTTCTCTCTGACTGTTTCCTACCTGCAATTGCCTTCTATAAAATAGAAACCTCTCCATCACCTCCACCTCTTCACTGTCTGTTCTCTCCTTTACATCTGAGAAGAGACATGAAACATGATAAGGAGAGCATGGTCACAGTTACAAAGAACATGTGCCACCCTCCCATCAGCTCCACTCCTATCACAGGAGGCTACACCTCCACCTCAGTACTCTGAAAGTGTAAAGTAAGGTCCACTTGCCCATGAAGGCATAAATTCCCTTGCCCTTACACTGCTGCCCTCACCCCGTCCCCCACCTAAGGCCTCAAAGGCTGGCGGGACCCTTCCCAGTCAACCTGAAACAAAGTGTTAACCAACGCTGGCTTCCCAGCCCCATAGCTTAACTCTTCTATAACTGGAAGGCTGCTAATGAGTCAACCTGGATTCACCTTACTCTGAATAGGCCCTCACTCAATGGACAACGCAACTACAGACTTGCTTTAATTGGTATAGTCTGCTCAAAGCTGTGGTGGAGTCGCCCTTGTTTCTTAGCTGAAAATTGGTTTACAAGGATCAGGCAGAAACTCAAGCACAAATGAACCTCTTCATTAATGTTCCAGTGACCTTTGCCATGCTCACTGAACGAGTTAACTTTGTTCAGCCCATCCAAAAGGCACAGATTGACCACCAAGCCTATTTACCAACAGGTTTCTGAACTGACCTTAAGAGCTCTTAAGAAATGCACCCAGAGCAAACCTTCAACTCCACAATCTTATACTTGAGTCTCAGTAGTCACATGTGTAAACTGTGGTCAGTATTATTGCATTGGTCAGTTTTCCATCACTATAAAGAAACAGACTGGGAAGGCAAATTTTTGAAAAGAAAAGATGACATGATATTGTCTGCTAAAATAAAAACAAAAAAACACAGGCCCTAGTATGGCCACTGGGAGACAGCAGAAGCATTGACAGGAAGAGAAATCATAACTGGAATAGAAAGCCAGAGAGAAACTGAATGGGCCAGCAAACCCAAAATGTACCTGAGTCTCCCAATAGACATTACCTTTCAAAAGTTGTACATGGATCCTTATATTTCCTGAAACTTCCCAATGGGAATTAAACATCACAGGCAAATATTCATCTCCCATGTTCAATGTGACAGTCAATAATGATGATGAGGGTGGTCTGGATGCAATTTTTGAATTGTTGTACACTTTTGTTAATAACCTCATATTCACATTTTTATACTCTGATGCCTTCTTTGTAAGAATATTCCACATTCAGAGTAATGAACCTTTCTCTTCTCTTTCCATTGTCTCCTGCCTTGCTTCTCAAGGCCAATGAATTTATGCAGGTCCACTTCCCACTTCAGGAAAGATGCATAATTTTAGGATTCTTCAAAGGTAAGAGAGCCAGTGGGAAAAATGACACCACTTATAGATTTGACTGTTATTTCAGTTAACAGCTAATGGAGCTTCCTAAATATCTCTCAAAGTTTTAAGAGCCTATTAGAGAACAGACTGTGATGGCTCTTATTGAGAGACAGTTTATGTGGTGGAAAGAAAAAGCACATGTTGAGAAAGTCTGGTCTTTGTCATCCTTGTTGATAATTTACTGTGGGATGCAGTTGTGATCCCTTAACCTTCCTGACTGGAGGCTGGGTTACTTCTGGTGGTTGTGTTAATTTGCATATTAAAGGACAGTCCCAGCTGCCCTCTGTAACTCCTAAAAATAACAGGAAAATCAAGATGAGACATCACTCTTGGAAGCATATCATTTTTTTGTAAAGTTTTCCATGGGGAATATGTCTTCTTTGTTTTGTTTTGTTTTTTAATTGGGGTTTTGGTTTCAGCAAGGACAAAAATTGCCCTCTCCGATGTCAGACAGCCCTCTCCAGGACAGGATATAGCCAATAAACAGAGGTGGATTATCGTTTTACAGAGCAAGCCTGCGTGAGGATTTCTGCCAAAGCGTACCCACAACCTGCCTAGCTTCAGAAGATTTTAGTCATATTCTTTTCTTAAAGAGCAATGACATAAAAACTGTTCTCAAAGCAATGAACTACTTTCACTAAAATGTAATATTCTATCTTGTGGTTTTCCAAAGCTGAAGCCTGTCTTGTCAATATGTGTCTTTTATAAAACTTCTCTAGTGAAGGTCATTATTTTCCTCAATTGAACTTTTAATTGGACCAGAGAGATTATTTAAATGTTTCCTTTGATTATGTGTTCTGTACCAGGACTCGTTGCCCTGTAGAAACAGAAGAATTGACATTCATGTCCTTATCTTCCTTTGAGCCTTCAGGTTAAAAATAATTTTATTAGTTCCTTTCTCAAGGATGCTTCAGACCTTGGCTGTAGAGCTGTGGAAATTGTTTTTAGTCTGTTCACATAGATAAATTAATTTAAACAAAATGTTTAGAAAAGTGATATAAAATCCATCATTTTGAGCAGCAAAAAATAGTCTCATCTCTTTACTTTAAAAGAAGACTGAAAGTAAGGGGGGAAAAACACCCATAACTTATGAGAGAAAAATGAGCACTTGCCACGTTCAGCAAGTTGAGCACTTAGAATTTAGATTTCATGCTGACTTTTATCTTTAGATGTTTGTTTCATTATCTGTGTAATCAATTATTTATTCTCAGCTTAAGCAAATTAGCTGTTTTGCAAGTATTCTGAAGTTTTAATAATCTTCTAATATTAATGTGAACTTATCAAAGATAGCAAGATATATATATATATATAAAAATGAGAGATTTTTTTTCCATTAAACAATGAACAATTAAAGGTCTCAAAACCTGATGTCCATTTGCTCTACCACATTAAATGAGGAAAGATATTCACTGGAATTTATGACTCCTAAGGGAAAGGTGGAAGGCTGTTGTGTATGTTTTGTTGAATTTTCACTTAGCAATGAACATAACTATTTAATCAAGAGAGCTCTGAGTTCAAGGTCATTTCAGAGTCATTGAGGGAAATACATTTATTCATAAAATTTGCTTAAAATTAAATGCAATAGATAGGTACAAATTTGGAAAATATAGTGGATGATTGTGTGAAAGCTCCACGGAAACTGTCCTGCTTCAGAAATTGCCAGCACATGCTAAATTGAGACACTTAAAGCTTATTCCTCAAAAGTCATATCCCAAGGCTCATTTCCTTGAGTTCTGTTTTTCATGTGATTGTGCTTCCTTCATACATTTTGCCAGAAAAGAGATTGCCTTTTAAGTGTTTTATTGCATTTTTTTTGAATTTGAGAACACTTAGCCTAGATTGCATGGATGAGCTTGTCATGAGCTGGCATACTAGAATCCTACCCCTCTATGCAGAAGCCACTGAATGTGATTGGCAAGGGGAAAGCAGAGGCAATGGCTACTGTCCTGTAGCAGCCTTAATATTCTTTTTCAGTTACCTCTGTGTGAATTCTGATCTTTGACTTCACTGTGGAAAGCGAATCCAGAAAGAGTCAGCAAGCAGGGGAGTTGGAGTTCATTAAGACATTTTAACAAAAATTTTAACTATGAGAAGTTACCAAAGAATCATTTAAAAGAAGGGGAAGATGTTGCCTAGAGCTTCAGATATAATATGGTGGGTTTTCAAGCTATTATCTGTAAAGGCTTGGTAAGAATGTTGTCATGATGGTTCCTAAGATGTGTGGCCCAGGCTGGCTCACATTGAGATGGGAGATTTCTGTATGATTTCGGGTAAGAGGAAATGAGAACATCATCACTGTAAACACAAGTTTCCAGTTTTGTTCTGAGACTCCCAGAAAATGCGATAGAAAAAAATGAAGTTCTCTCTATGTCTCTAAAAACTCAGGTCTTAAACTTGGTCCGTTGCTGTTTTACAATTCTTATTTGAGAATTTAATATTGAAGAAAAGCCATCATCCTGTTGCCCACCTTCCCAGCAAATAATAACTGTGGAGGGGCCCCTTCTCAGCTACTGAGAAGTTCTGAAGGACTCCTGAATGAGGAAGCTATTTTCTTCCTAGCTCCCCACGCCCCATTTCACCTTTCTTTCCTGCCTTACTGACAGGATTATTTGGGATCTTCTTTTCCATGCCTTATTTTCAATGACACCAATACAGATGCAGCAGTCCCACCCTTGTTTGTCCCCAACAATTTATAATCCTGGATTCATGTTTATATATAGTTTACACAACATGGTGATTCTCTAAGTGATGGTGAAGGTTTGGGAGAGTCTTAGAGAAAGTGAATCAGCGAAATAAATAAATTAATAGATCAATGAATGAATGAATAAATAAATTGAAATTTGCACCTGTACTTCTTGAAAGTGCTTCAGAGAGTGACTTCTCCAGTTCATTCAAGCAGTGTTCCCTCAGAGAACTGAGCCATGATGCCATGGGTTCGATGCTGTGGCACTTCCAGGACTTTAATCAGGAGGCTGGAAAGCTAGTAGGAAAAGCTAATTACATCACATTTTCATTACTCTCCCAACAGTTGTGTTTGTACATGGGAAAGGAAAACATTCTCAGCTGGATGGAGGAGGGAGATTCCAAGGACTCAGGGAGCTGGTAATAAACAAATAGAGCTTTAGGAGAACAGAAACTTTCAGTACTCCTTAGGTCTCCTCCTAAGGCTATAAGAAATCATTGCTGGGGAGGGAATAAGCCCATAGAGCTCACTCTAAGACATGCAGGGATTGCTGGAGCTACAATGTTCCCTCTATAAGTAGCACCCATTCTGGGTAAGCTTTTGGGTGATGCAGCTGGCTTTGTGTAACTTACGCTCCTCCAAGTAAACCCTTGCCCATACAACTATAAGTGTCCTCAGTAACCTAGCTCATTTACTATTTTATACATTTGGGTTTGTCATGTGTACCCTAACTATGGTAAGTAGACATTTATTTACAACACAAAAATTCCACGATGAAATGCCTTGGAAATACACAGACTACATTATAGAGGCACGCCACCCACCCTAAGAACCTTTGCATTAATCTTTCAAGATTCTGAAAGTCTGAAAGAAACAAATGTCTATTGTTTCCATAAAATCAGGCTGTAGGCAAACCTGTAGGACATTTTCTTGATTAGTGAATGATGAGGGAGGGCCCATCCCGCTGTGGATGGTGCGCTGGTGGTCCTGGACTGTATAAAAAGGCAGACTGACCATGGCACGTAAGCAAGCCTGTAAGCAGTACCCTCACATGACTTTCCATCAGTTTCTACCTCCAGGTTCCTGCCTTGTTTTAGTTCCTCTCCTGATTTCCTTCAGAGATGAACAGTGATATGGAAGTGTAAGCCAAATAATCACTTTCTTCTCCAAGTTTCTTTGGTCATGGTGCTTCATCACAGCAATAAAAACCCTAACTAAGGCCTCTGGGTTAATGAAATCAGCTATGAATAATTCTCTAGTGGTTTTCCAGTGCTTCACTTAAATATGGATAGTAAATAAGGCCTAGAATGGAAACAAGGGTAGAAAAATGTAAGGGAGAAGGAAGGAAAGAAGGAAAGAAGAGGGAATGATGAGCTGAGGAAGTGAGGGGCAGGGAAAGAGGCAAAGGGAATGGATGAATGATAGGGGGACACCTACGGGAAGACATGCTGTTGCCATGTATGCAATGTAGAGTGAAATGTATTGGCATTCCCTGTTACAGCCAAGAACAGCAGCTGGCCTGAGGGTCCTCGGGGTATAGATGAAGCTTTTTTTCCCTTTTTTTTTTTTTATTCATTTATTAAAGATTTCTGTCTCTTCCCCACCCCCCAAATTTCCCCCCCTCCCCCAATCAAGACCCCTCCTTCAACAGCCCAAAGAGCAATCAGGGTTCCCTGCCCCGTGGGGAGTCCAAGGACCTCCCACCTCCATCCAGGTCTAGTAAGGTGAACATTCAAACTGCCTAGGCCCCCCAAAGCCAGAACGCAGTAGGATCAAAAACCCATTCCCATTGTTCTTAAGTTCTCAGTAGTCCTCATTGTCCACTATGTTCAGCGAGTCCGGTTTTATCAATCAGGAACAAGACAAGGATGTCCACTCTCTCCATACCTCTTCAATATAGTGCTTGAAGTTCTAGCAATAGCAATAAGACAACATAAGGGCATCAAGGGGATTCGTATTGGAAAGGAAGAAGTTAAGCCGTTATTTGCAGATGATATGATAGTATACATAAGCGACCCCAAAACCTCTACCAAAGAACTCCTACAGCTGATAAACACCTTTAGTAGCGTGGCAGGATACAAGATAAACTCCAAAAAATCAGTTGCCTTCCTATACACTAAGGATAAGGAAACAGAGAGGGAAATCAGAGAAGCATCACCTTTCACGATAGCCACAAAGAGCATAAAATATCTTGGGGTAACCCTGACCAAGGAAGTGAAAGATCTATTTGTCAAGAACTTTAAGATGAAGCTTTTTTTCTGTGGTTCATAATCTCTACCGTACTCCATTTGGTCATCCCTATGGGTTTAGTCAGCCCCTGCCTTGGCAGAGTCCTGAATGCTAAATCTAAACATGTGCGGAATTTGTCTCTGAAAATTCCTTGCTCCAGCAAAGTTGGCATGGATGCTTCACATAGGTGAATTTTTTCATGTTCCAGGACATTGGTGAATTCTTTTATGTTCTACAAATATCTTCCCATGTACTTGCTATGACTCCACTGTCTGGAAATAAGGCATTGACCAAACGTCTATTCTCATGGAATTTATTTTATCAAGATTGGCATATGTGTCTTTGCACAGTTTGTAGCAACATTGTTTTTGTGCAGTGGAAGTTGATCAATGTCCAGAATGCTACCTGAATAATTAGATTTATATTAGACACTAGGTGCAATCTGGAGTTTAGAAAGCAAATCAATATTTTGTTCAGAGATTTTTGCGAGCATCTATGCTAATCTCTTTATAACCTAAGTTATTTAAAACTCAGAATACTGTTTATTACATTTCTCATTTTATAGTTGAAAAGATTGATTTTGAGCAGCTAAGGATCTAACTGAAGATTAAGAACAATTTTGTGTTCACCTGTCAATGAAGCTGGACTAGTGATTCTGGTACCAAATGGTTTCCTTCCCCTGCTCCTTTGCTCTCTTGCAAATTTTTCTTTTTCTTTGTGAAACCTTAGCTATATTTTTGTGTTCACTTTTAAGTAAGTATTTAGTTCCTTTGGTCTCTTTTAGTTATTTCTCAGATTGTATAAATGCGAGTAAACAGGGTGGATTACTAAGGTATTCTCAAACTGGCACACTAGCTGAAGGTCTTTGGGTTAATTCTTGATTTCCCATTGGATCTGGGTTTGTTCTGGGACCTGCTTTCCTCTTGTTCATAGTGATTCTCTTCAGGGGTTAGATAATCTTGAGGACGAGGTCCTGGGAAAAGATACAGTGAGGCATTATCACAGAAATATTTTAAAAGATTTTATTTGGAAATAAATAAAACGAATTGTTTCAATGGTGGTAAAAGATGGGAGACATTTACGAGGTTTTTGCCAGGTTATGTGACCAAGTGTATCAGGCCTATTCCTACTTCACTATTTGGTGTACAGGCTCTGATGATTACTATGTGCTTAGTTAAAATGTGATTTTCTCAGGGTATCAATTAAAGCTTTTCATTCCTAAGCTCATCCATTAGGGTAATATTTAGGCAAAATAGGATCAATCCCCCACTGATTATTGAGTCTTGATAGAGAAAACAAATAATTGAAAAGTACTAGAATTTGAAACAGTTCTCTAGTAAACCTCCACATTTAACTTCCTTTTCTTTTTACTTTCTTTCTTGGGAGTGCATTATATTAACATCATCAGGTGCTGGAGAGTTTGGACCAAAGAGCACTTGTTGTTCTTAGAAAGATATTGGGTTCAATTTCCACCACACACAAGGTGGCTTACAATCACCTGTTGCTCTAATCCCAGAGGATTCAGTGCTCTCTTCTGGTCCATTCATGCTCGACACATGGCTGTGCAAGACATACATTCATGTAAAGAACTCTCTCACACACAAACCAATAAAATAAATGCATACAAACATTAATATCTTCAAAAAAATACAAGTGTAATTTTTTTTTTCAAAACCAAACCAACATAGTTTCCAAAGCACCTTCTCATTCAGTACAAGTTTCACATCTGCACCGTGCTCTGTCCATGATCTGCAAAATCCTTGGTGTATTAGCTGGGCTAAACTGCATTCTGCTTGAAAAATAATTTACCCAAATCACTCACCCACCTTCCAAGCCCAGAAAGTTTCCTCCAACAAATTTACTGTTTTGTTTAGGTACAGCATGTTACAACCCAAAAATGCTTACTTTAAAAGAAAAATACAAATATTGTATGAAGAGCAAATATTTGATAATATGATGTACTTTGTTATTTAATGCATTCAATGACATTTTGGCATTTTTTAAGGTTTTTCTATAACGTCGCCTTAATATTTCTATGTACTAACTTACAATGATAGGAAACTGAGAAAATGTTTCTAAAATAAAAAAGTTAAGCTCTATTGTTCTGTCTTTGCCTTGAAATAAACTAACAGTAATTCTAACCAGTCCTGAAATGTCTTATTCCTGGACCAAATGTAATGATTTATATTTCTAAAATGTTTTCTAAACATACATTGGTTTATATGACAAGCATCAAATAGCTAAGTAGAAACTAAAGTTTATTTTCAAAACCTGTGACTGACTTTCAAAAATCACTCACTAAAAATTGCTTGAAAAAGAGTAAAGAATTAGATTTAGTCAGTTGATATAGGATGTATGCTTTACTGACAACTTTGTGCATGTAGAATTCACCAAGAAGCAGCCCTGATAGCAGAGCTGCAATGGAATGTACTGTGGACTAAGAGAATGAAGATACACTGCAAACTCATTGTGTCATGTCACAATAAAAGTAACCATGAATGCTAGAGTGTGTTCACAACTAGTTAGAGCTTTGCACATTGTAGCACAGCAGCAGGCAAGGCTTCAAAACAAACAAACTTGTTAACTTGTTGGTGACATAAAGCTGTACTTTTATTTTATTCTAATTTACTATATACAACCATCTGGGACCTCAGAATCACAGTCTTGTCTCCACATAGGAGTAGTAAAAAAAAATCCTTTAATATTATGTAGGAATTTAAAATAAAATTCTAACAGCAAGATGACATTGTAACTATTACAATTCTGTATGTTTTCTTTGCAATATAAATTATTGTGACTTTTGACAAATGTTGGATTCAGTAAGCTACAGATCTACAGATGTTGGCCTCTTGAATGAGAAGATTTTGTGGCCAGGAAACTTAATATAAGAATATCTATAGAGTTTGATAAAATTTACTACTATAACTCTTTGAAATATAAGTTGAAGAGTTGGTGAACACTGGGCTTAAGAATACGCTAGATTCCATGAGTGTACCTACTTGACTGACATGTTGAGTTCTTCCCCTGTGTTTCTATGCCCTTATTATTCCTGTTTATATCTCTTTCTGCTGCTAAAGAGGAATGGGGAGGTGTTTACACTGGAATTTCTTCTCCAAATACTCCCATATAACTTTGTATATGTGGCAAATTAGATGAGGCAACACAAAAAAATAAAACAGATCAATTATGTTAATGAACAAAGACAGTAAAATTATCATAATTCCACATAAACTGAAGTCAAAAACACATTAGAGGATCATGTACCAATATCAGTGAAATTTCATTCAAGTGATCAAAGACTGGTTCAATATAAATTTTCAGTAAATAAGATGATACAAAATCAGCATAAAGAGTCAGTAATATTTCTCTATACTAATAAACATAGTAAGAAAGAAATGGGAGAAAAAATACAAATTATGCTACTTTAAAAAAGTATCTAGGAATAAACCTAACCAAGAAAAAAAAGGTCTTTACAATAAAAACTTTTGAAAAGGGAAGAAATAAACCAAAGACAACATAAAGCCCTTCCATGCTCATGGGTAAGCAGAATGTATGTTGCAAAAGTGGCGGTTATCAAGATTTTCCTTGTAATAAGAGTTAAAAACTCCCAGTGATATTCTTTACTGAAATAGAATAAGATAATTGAAAATTCATGTGGAAAATACCATATACATATACCCTATACCATATACAGCCAAATCTATCCTAAGCAGAAAGAATACTGATGTAGAAATCACAATACTTGATCTCAACAATGCTACAGAATCATTATAACAAATACATCATGGCATTGCCACAAAAGCAGACATGCTGACAAATGGAATAGGATAGAGGATTCAGAAATTAGCTTACACAATTGCATAATCCATTAAAGTTTTGATGAAGAGGTCAAAAGACATTGTAGAAATGCCAGTCTCTTAAACAACGGGCACTGGGCAAATGGGGTTTCCTAATATAGTAGAGTGAAATTAGACCTGTGTCTCTCACTCTGCACAAAAATCATTGCATATGAGCAATTTTAAATACCCCAGAAATTGTAGGATTTGTACAGGAGAATGGAGAGATATAAGCATGGTCAAAGACTTTGACATAAAACTTCAGTGGAATTAAGGCCATGGTCTGATGAACAGGACTACATAAAATTTGAAAGGAAAAGTCTGCTCAGCAAAGGAAGGAATAACCAGTGGGGGGAAAAAAATCTAAAAAGGTAAAAGATAGAATTATTTGCCAATGATATGTCTTGGGGATTAATATACATAATATATGAATAATTTCAAAAATAATCATCAAATGAATATATAATATAATATATTTAAATGACTAAGAAATTAATGAAAAGTAGTTCATCCATTTAAGCCACTAGGTAAAAGAAAACATCTTTGATATTCCATTCCACCTCACTCAGATTGTGAAGAAATGAAAAGATGCTGGTGATTACGTGAGGAAAGAGAACTACTTATGCACTGTTGGGAAGAGTGCGACTGGTGGAGTCACTTGGAATCAGTGGGCAGGTTCAAGGCAAGTTCCTTGGGGCAGGAACCAAAGCAGAGGCCATGGAGGAATGCTGTTTACTCTTTTGTAACTGGCTTGCTCAGTTACACTTTTCTACCACTGAGGACTCTTTATTCCTGGGTGACATTGCCCATAGCAGCTGGGAACCACTCATCTAAATCATTAATAAAGACAATTATCCCATATAGTTGCCTGTAGTCTAATCTGATGGAGGAAATTTATCAACTGAAGTTCCTTCTTGCCAGAGGACTCTAGCTTGTGTGAAGGAGAAAAAAACAAGCAAGCAACAGCATCACCAGCACAAGATTTCTTAATAATCTCCAGAAAGAACTTACCACCTGATCCAGGTCTGTTGGTGCCAGCTAGTGCCAGAAGACTCCAGGTTAACAAACCATTGGGATGCTTACATGTTCATTTTCATTGGTGCAATATTTTTTTAAAAATCCTGAAAACAAATCTAGCCTAGATATCCATCTTATGATGGATAATTTAAAAAAATATATTGTTGTGATTTTAATTGAGAAGCTTTGGATAGATCAGAAGTCCTGTAGACAACTCCATAGCCTAGATATCCATCTTATGATGGATAATTTAAAAAAATATATTGTTGTGGTATTTTAATTCCTGTAGTCAATGGCTTTTGGGGATTATGAATATACCAGTAAACAGAGAACTGAAGGAAAAAAAAAAAAAAAAAAAAAAAAAAAAATAAAAAAAAAATTTTTTTAAAAAAGGTAGTTTTGTTGTTGCCCCCTTTTATCCTTTCACTCAGGAGCAGAGGCAGGCAGATCTTTGTGGCTTAGGCTCCCTGACTTACCCCCCCAAAAAAATTGAAAAATTACTGGGTATAGTAAAAAAAAAAAAAAAAAAAAAAAAAAAAAAAAAAAAAAAATATTTTTTTTAAAAAAATTTTTTTTTTTTTTTTTTTTTTTTTTTATTTTTTTTTTTTTTTTTTTTTTTTCCACCTTATTACTTGTGTACAATTCCTGACAGTACTAATTTGCATATATTTTCATATAAATGTTATGGTTAAACCCTCTGTTTATAATTTTTAAATGCACATTTATCCACACTGAAACTTTACTGAATTTATGAAATATTTATTTTGACTACTTTATGCAAAAACTTAAAAACTTCAATTTATCTCTTACATATAGCTTCTGATATTTTAATAATATTTTCTTAAATTCTCTTTGTGTAAGCATGCTACATTCTAAATTGAGATATCTATGGATTTAAATACACCATTCTTTGCTTCTTCTCTAAATTATTAAAGAATGAGTTGATTCGAATTTCCATGCAAAGGAAAATACATGATAGCTCTTCCTAATTTCACATTCCAAATTCCTTACTTTCTCCAAGTTGTATTGTCTCCAACAGCCAGTGAACAAGCATTACAATCAGTTGTCGTTTGATTTAGAACATATTCTTCATGTTAGGAGCAAGCTTATTTCTAATTACTTAAAGCTTTAACATTAGTTTTTAAATGCTAGATGATGGTAACAGATTTTTGAAAATGTTTAAACATTTGCCTCTATGTCTATTATGACAGTTCATTTTAATCTTATTTTATGTGTATGAATATTTTACTCGCCTTGTCCACGTAGTATCAACAGGGACCTGAAGAAGGAACTAAATCCTTGAGGAACTGAAGTTACAGATGGTTGTTAACCTCCTTGTGGATGCTGGGAATGGAATCTGGGTTCTTTGAAATCCGCCCATGCTCCTATTCACTTTGTCATGTCTCCATGCTCATGACAGTTCTTTTAAATATTGAAATAACCACTCTTACTTAGTATTATTCTATATGCTCATCCATTTTGAGACAGTATTTATTATGAAAATTTGCCTGTATTATTTGTCTTTTTATTTCCCTAATGCCTTTAAAAGTCTATGTTGTCAGTATAGTTAACTATTGATATAATATCCGCTTTTCACTTACTTTCTACCAACAAGCACCCTCTTATTTTCATGCACTTTAAATGTTCCATTATTAAAAATAATGGAAGCACAGGTGTGACAGACATGTCTGTACTGTTGCCTGTATGACCACACGTAGGTACTATTAATGATAGTAAATTTACATGTAGTTTGCACTAGTTTTCTGTTGCTCCTTTTAAAAGTTGTCACAAATTCTTGTTTTGCAGCATTCATCGTGTTCCTAATTTCTCCAGAATTTTTTTCTTGCTTAGTCCAGATTCCATGTCTCTGGGCTTGCTTCCTTCCTCTCGTCTGTCACACTGACTGCTGGCTCCACTGCTGTGATTTTTCAGTTCAGCAAAGATAGTCCAGAGCAGTTTCCTCCTCTCAGATATTTAACTCCATCTCACCAGAAAAGTATCATTCATCTATGTGGTTGTATGTGAACAGATTTAGGGAATAATTGTCTTGTTTTAGAGGAGAGTTATTTTTCTTACTGTGGGACTTGCAGTGACCAAACAAATTGATATTTGTTCTTATATTAGTACACCCAGACTGTTTAAATCTATCTAAAGTAGATTCCATTCAAAGTTCAAAACATCCTATGCTTTTTCAGACCCAGGCCAGCTGGCCTTGGTGAGTTCCCGATAGAACATCCCCATTGTCTCAGTGTGGGTGCACCCCTCGCGGTCCTGAGTTCCTTGCTCGTGTTCTCTCTCCTTCTGCTCCTGATTTGGACCTTGAGATTTCATTCCGGTGCTCCAATGTGGGTCTCTGTCTCTGTCTCCTTTCATCACCAGATGAAGGTTAATATTCAGGAGGATGCCTATATGTTTTTCTTTAGGTTCACCTTTTTATTTAGCTTCTCTAGGATTGCGAATTATAGGCTCAATGTCCGGACTCGCTGAACATAGCTGACAAGGAGGACTACTGAGAACTCAAGAACAATGGCAATGGGTTTTTGATACTACTGCACGTATTGGCTTTGTGGGAGCCTAGGCAGTTTGGATGCTCACCTTACTAGACCTGGATGGAGGTGGGTGGTTTTTGGACTTCCCACAAGGCAGGGAACCCTGATTGCTCTTTGGGCTGATGAGGGAGGGGGACTTGATTGGGGAAAGGGGAGGGAAATGGGAGGCGGTGGCAGGGAGGAGGCAGAAATCTTAAATAAATAAATAAATAAATAAATAAAGTTCAAAACATCATCTAATCTACCATGCTGACGTATACCAAGTAATATCATTTAGAGTGTGTAAGTCAAGTGAACATAAGTATCAGGCTATAGTGCATTCAAAGACACAAAGGTTTTCTGTCAATTCTGCAAAATATTAAAAGACAAGCAATGAGCTCCCCAAATACTTCAAGAAGTAAATATAGGATGCAATTATATATTGTTTAATTCAAAATGGAAAGAGATTTTAAGCAGTTATACTCCCAAGAGATTTTGAGACCTCGTTATGAGCCATCATTATAATGAGGGTCTCAGTGTGGGATGCTCACAACTCCACCCTATACAGTCATATTGTCCACTTAGTCTTCATGCCTTCCCATGTTTTTCTTTCTTTTACCTCAGAGTCTCCTTTCTCTTTTTCTTCATTCATCTTTCTTTATTTCTTCCTGTCAAACTCAAGGGAAACTGAGCTGGATTTTGCAGCTCAGTAGTCTCTTTCACTCATTTCCTTCTTCTTCTTCTTTTTTTTCATCTGACCCTGAAATCTGATGAATCTGACAGTGTAAAATTTTCAATCTTATGAAATGTCCTTGCCATAAAGTCTATTTTTTTTTGTATTGGCATTGTTACACCTGTTTTCTCTGGTTGCTCTTTTCATGGCTTACAGTTCCAATCCTTTAAGTTTTAGTGAAGTTTGAGCTTCCCTGAAAGTGGCTATCTTACAGAGCTTTGCAGGTGAGCCATGTGTCCCCACTGCTCTCTAAGCTATGCAGTCAGTGTCTACAGTTTGGACAGTTCAGCCTGTCAATGTGATGCTGTTACCTGGGCAGATCTTGTTTCTGTCATTTTATCAGTTACTTCCTGCTTCTCCGGTAAGATTATTATTTCTTGCATATATCACCTCTATGTTCTTTTTAGTTATTGAGTTTCATGTCATATGCTGAGTCCAGTCTATGTTGTTCTATAACTACTTTCTCTGCCACCTCCAATATATTAACTAACTTGAGAAAATTTCAACTGATAGTCACTTCAACTCAATTGCTTAAAAATATTTTCCTCTGTATAGTTAAATTTTCCCTTTTGTTATTAACATAAAGAAATGCCATCTTCACATGTTATACCATGTATTAAATCGATATAATACCCAACTGTACTCTAAATATTTGTCTTTATACCCAGAGGTAAATGTAGATCCCATCCCTCTTCTGAAAAAGCTTCTTTATGCTGCAGGAGAAGATTATTACATAAAGCCACAACTAGTGAAAATGTAGTATGGGGTGCTTAGTCCCAACTGCTGAGTTTACAATGTAACTCCTGCAACCAAGCCTTAGGCAACATACATGAATGATGATGTCCCCAGGTTGTGAGAGGAGGAAAAGAAAATGTGCTGTAATAATGTGCCTTTTATGTTTAACAGGGTAGCTACATCCATGAAATCTTAACTACATGGCCATCTAAATAAGACTTACACAATTGCAATACAAGTTTTCATCCCAGTGTAGAGGGAAGAATCTCATTGGACCCCATCCATAGATAAAGAACTACAGGCAACTAACAATTTCTCAGAGGATAAGAGAATGAGAATTAATACAAAATGGTCAGTCTAAGCAACATTAAATAGATTAAATACCACATTAAAATAGGTGGTATTTACATGTCTTTTTCAAATGTATATGTAATAATAAAAGGTGAAGAGAGGTGTGTGAATTTGGGAGGGGTTTCATAGATGAAAGGAGGAAGAAGAGAAAGCCGGAACAATGTAATTAAAATTTAATTACATTTTGACTAAGATAAGAAAAATAAATATCATGGTGAACCTTATTAATATATGCAGTATGTTAATTAAAAACAAAAGATATAAACTGTCATTTATAATTACATCAGATACTTGTCTCCTTTCTTCAACACAATACCAGACAAAAGCACTTAAAGAAGGAAAGTATTATCTATCTGTAGGAAATATAGAGAGTCATGGCAGGAAAGGCCCAGTAAGAGGCCAGAGACAGCTGCTTGCACATGGTCCCCAATCATTTTATGCAACATCTAAAGGAGAGAGTGACGAATAATGGTGCTGCGTTCACATTCTCATTTTAATTTAGTTGAGGAACCCAGCCCATGGGATGTGATCACCCACACAGTGGGCAGATTATCTTACCTCAGGTAACCTATTCTAGATAATCTGCCACAGAGACACCCAGAGATTTGTTTCAACAGCAACTCCACAACCTATCAGATTACCAATCAAATTTAATCACTGCAGTTTCATTTTCAAAGAATTTAAGAGCAAGCTATTTCAAAGCTGCCAAGGCACTAAAAAATGAATTTTTCAAATTTTTATACAACCCGAATTACTTTTATTATCTGTGAACTCTTTTAAAATAGAATGAGGGTTATTGCAAGAACACATTCATCAGAATCATGAAAAAATAATGACACAATTGTGTTAATGCAACTGTGAATTAAAACTAAGTCAGATATAGTTCTGAACTCTTCGATTATGATGGTGGGATCAAACATGTTTTGGATTGAAAAATCCACCATTCTGTCTCTGGACCTACAGTGCCTCAAAGTGCAAAGACACACTAGATTTCCTCACTGCTCAGTCATAATGACTTAGAAACAAAGTGGAAAATAAAACACGGAAAGAGCAAGAAATTTGAATTCATCCCATGAATCTGGACCTTGTCTTGGACCTCATTGGATACCTCAGGGTCAGTGTGGCTCAGATCCTGTATTAGGAGAGAGCAGTAGGAAAAGTTTAACTATTGAGATGCTCAATTAAGTAAGATGTGATTAGAAGCATTTCTTGGAACTGAGGAACTGAGCTTTGGCCCAAATATTTGAGGCACTTGGTTGCATAGCATTCATTATAGAATTTATGAGGATTTCTGTTTTTAAGATTCTCATGGTTTTCCTGATTGTTATACCCAGGGCATTGAAAAGGCCTCATCATTAAATTTTGTTTATATTCCTGCTATGAGGAAGGACCTTGGCAGTGTAGGGAGAAACAACTCCCCTCTTCCAGTTCTGAGCCATGTGCCACTAGTGTGAGGAAAGACCTTCAAAAATTCATTGGGTTTAAAATAAAAAAAGACAGTATATGGAAAGATGATTGATAGATCATATTAGTAAGGGTGTCAGCAACTTGCCATACTCGATGGTGTCTGAACAGACTCTTCCACATATTATTCTATAATCACTTCAGCAAGCTTTCTAGGCAGGAGGTATTTTCTCAGCTACTCTCTGCTGCTTCTATGTTTTCATGGAGCTCCAGAGTCTGACTGAGAAGCCTTGTCTTCCTCACCTTCCTGTCTTTTGAGATGCTGTTTTCCTTCTAAATTTAACAACCACATTGCAAATCAAAATAAACAAGAGTTATTCTGGTTTTTTAAGTGGAAAAAGATGAAACAATACCAAAACCCCACACATATTTTATATATAATCAGAATACCCATTTGTAACACATCTGGTTTTTGAAAATGTTTCTTTTAGTGAAAGTATCATTTTTTTGTTGCTGAATGGTCATATGGAGTTAATAACAATGTCTTTTCAGAGGGTGCTTGGGTGAACTAGTACAACATTCCATTTGATGAAAAACACTAGAACTTATGGCTTCATTTCTAGAATTAATGAGCTGAATAAATGCTCTACCGTAGACTAGTAACTAATGATAGCATAAGTCCTAATGTGTTGTGTTTTACTACTGATTTATATTTGAAAATATCTCCAGCATTCGTATAGACTGTAAAACACACCAAAAGAGGACATGCTGACCTTGAAGCATGACTGGCAGTGAAATGTACATGATGCAAATTAAATAACAGATCAAAATACTTTTATCCCTAATTTAGGGATAGTTCACTATAAATAGTGATTCCAAAGTTAAACAAAGGAGGAAAGTTCTAGAACCAAGTTCCAAAGCAGCTGAGCTACTGAGCTTCAATATATAGCCCAGACCAACAAAGCATGTTGACCAATTGATGTTCCTTCAGAAAACAGAAGAGCCCCCAATTACAGGTACTGATAATCAGCATAAGTTTTTTTTTTTACTTTCTTAGATAATAGTTTAGAGTGCAGAGATCAACTCTATACCTAACTACCCTGAAGTAGAAGGTAAACAAGTTCTATCATCAAAATCTCTCCATATTTTGGCCACCAATGAAAGTTCTAACATTTTGAAAAATAAAGTCAACATTTCAAGCAAAAGAATAAAATACTTTGTCAACATTTGTAGAAGTTGAGGAATTATTTATTTATTTATTTAATTTTTATTCATTTATTAAAGATTTCTGTCTCTTCCTCACCTCCGCCTCCCATTTCCCTCCCCCTCCCCCAATCAAGACACCCTCCTTCAACAGCCCAAAGAGCAATCAGGGTTCCCTGCCCTGTGGGGAGTCCAAGGACCTCACACTTCCTTCCAGGTCTAGTAAGGTGAACATCCAAACTGCCTAGGCTCCCCCAAAGCCAGAAAGTGCAGTAGGATTAAAAACCCATTGCCATTGTTCTTAAGTTCTCAGCAGTCCTCATTGTCCACTATGTTCAGCGAGTACGGTTTTATCCCATGCTTTTTCAGACCCAGGTCAGCTGGCCTCGGTGAGTTCCCGATAGAACATCCCCATTGTCTCTGTGTGTGGGTGCACCCCTCCTGGTCCTGAGTTCCTTGCACGTGCTCTCTCTCCTTCTGCTCCTGATTTGGACCTTGAGATTTCAGTCCGGTGATCCACTGTGGGTCTTTGTCTCTGTCTCCTTTCATCACCTGATGAAGATTAATATTCAGGAGGATGCCTATATGTTTTTCTTTGGGTTCTCCTTCTTATTTAGCTTCTCTAAGATCACAAATTATAGGCTCAATGCCCTTTATTTATGGCTAGAAACCAAATATGAGGGAGTACATCCCATGTTCCTCTTTTTGGGTCTGGCTTACCTCACTCAGGATAGTGTTTTCTATTTCCATCCATTTGCCTGTAAACTTCAAGAAGTCCTTGTTTTTTACTGCTGAGTAGTAATCTAATATGTATATATTCCATACTTTCTTCATCCATTCTTCAATTGAAGGGCATCTAGGTTGTTTCCAGGTTCTGGCTATTACAAACAGTGCTGCTATGAACATAGTAGAGCATATACTTTTGTTGTATGATAAGGCCTCTCTTGGGTATATTCCCAAGAGTGGTATTGCTGGGTCCAGGGGTAGGTTGATTCCGAATTTCCTGAGAAACCTCCACACTGCTTTCCAAAGTGGTTGCACAAGTTTGCATTCCCACCAGCAATGGATGAGTGTACCCATTTCTCCACAACCTCTCCAGCAAAGGCTATCATTGGTGATTTTTATTTTCGCCATTCTGACAGGTGTAAGATGGAATATTAAAGTTGTCTTGATTTGCATTTCCCTGATCACTAAGGAAGTTGAGCATGACCTTAGGTGTCTTTTGGCCATTTGAACTTCTTCTCTTGAGAAATCTCTGTTCAGCTCAGTGCCCCATTTTATAATTGGGTTGATTAGCCTTTTACGGTCTAGTTTCTTGAGTTCATTATATATTTTGGAGATCAGACCTTTGTCTGTTGCGGGGTTGGTGAAGATCTTCTCCCAGTCAGTGGGTTGCCTTTCTGTCTTTGCAACAGTGTCCTTTGCTTTACAGAAGCTTCTCAGTCTCAGTAGGTCCCATTTATTCAATGAGGCCCTTACTGTATGTGCTGCTGGGGTTATACGTAGGAAGTGGTCTCCTGTGCCCACGTGTTGTAGAGTACTTCCCACTTTCTCTTCTATCAGGTTCAGTGTGTTGGGACTGATATTGAGGTCTTTAATCCACTTGGACTTGAGTTTTGTGCATGGTGATAGATATGGGTCTATTTTCATTCTTCTACAGATTGACATTCAGTTTTGCCAGCACAATTTGTTGAAGATGCTCTCTTTTTTCCGTTGTATATTTTTGTCTCCTTTATCGAAAATCAAGTGTTCATAGGTTTGTGGGTTAAAGTCAGGGTCTTCAATTCGATTCCATTGGTCGACTTCTCTGTTTTTATGCCAATACCAAGCTGTTTTCAATATTGTAGCTCTGTAATAGAGTTTGAAGTCAGGGATGGTAATGCCTCCAGATGTTCCTTTATTGTATAGATTGTTTTGGCTATCCTGGGTTTTTTGTTTTTCCATATAAAGTTGATTATTGTCTTCTCCAGATCTGTGAAGAATTTTGATGAGATTTTGAGGGGGATTGCATTGAATCTATAGATTGCTTTTGGTAGAATTGCCATTTTTACTATGTTGATCCTCCCAATCCAAGAGCAAGGGATATCCTTCCATTTTCTGGTGTCCTCTTCTATTTCTTTCTTCAGAGGCTTAAGGTTCTTGCCAAATAGATCTTTCACTTCCTTGGTCAGGATTACCCCAAGATATTTTATGCTCTTTGTGACTATCGTGAAAGGTGATGCTTCTCTGATTTCCCTCTCTGTTTCCTTATCCTTAGTGTATAGGAAGGCAACTGATTTTTTGGAGTTGATCTTGTATCCTTCCACGCTACTAAAGTTGTTTATCAGCTGTAGGAGTTCTTTGGTAGAGTTTTTGGGGTCGCTTACGTATACTATCATATCCTCTGCAAATAACGAGAGCTTAACTTCTTCCTTTCCAATACGAATCCCCTTGATCCCCTTATGTTGTCTTATTGCTATTGCTAGAACTTCAAGCAGTATATTGAAGAGGTATAGAGAGAGTGGACATCCTTGTCTTGTTCCTGATTTCAGTGGGATGGCTTTGAGTTTTTCTCCGTTTAATTTAATGTTAGCTGTCACCTTCTGTAAATAGCTTTTATTATATTTAGGTATGACCCTTGTATCCCTAGTCTCTCCAAGACCTTTATCATAAAAGGGTGTTGAATTTTGTCGAATGCTTTTTCAGCATCTAATGAAATGATCATATGGTTTTTTTCTTACAGTCTATTTATATGGTGGATTACATTGATAGATTTGCGTATGTTGAACCAGCCCTGCATCTCTGGGATGAAGCCTACTTGATCATAATGGATAATTTTTCTGATGTGTTCTTGAATTCGGTTTGCTAGTATTTTATTGAGAATTTTTGCATCGATATTCATGAGTGAGATAGGCCTGTAATTCTCTTTCTTGGTTGGGTCTTTGTGTGGTTTTGGTATCAGGGTAACTGTAGCTTCATAAAAGGAATTTGGCAAAGACTTTTCTGTTTCTATATTGTGAAATACTTTAAGGAGTATAGGTATTAGCTCTTCTTGGAAGTTCTGGTAGAATTCTCCATTGAAACCATCTGGTCCTGGGCTTTTTTTGGAGGGGAGATTTTTGATAACAGTTTCTAGTTCTTCGCGACTAACAGGTCTATTTAGATCATTCACCTGGTCTTGGTTTAGCTTTGGTATATGGTACTTATCTAAAAAAAATGTCCATTTCTTTTGCATTTTCCAGTTTTGTGCCATACAGGCTTTTGTAGTAAGATCTAATGATTCTCTGAATTTCCTCTGTGTCTGTGGTTATGTCCCCCTTTTCATTTCTGATTTTATTTATTTGTGTGTTCTCTCTCTGTTGTTTAATTAGTTTGGATAGGGGTTTGTCGATCTTGTTGATTTTCTCCAAGAACCAACTTTTTGTTTCATTGATTTTTTGGACTGTTTTTTGTGTTTCTATTTTGTGGATTTCCGCCCTCAGTTTGATTATTTCCAGTCTTCTACTCCTCCTGGGCGTGTCTGCTTCTTTTTTTCTAAAGCTTTCAGGTGTGATGTTAAGTCCCCAATGTATGCTTTCTCCGTTTTCTTTAAGTGAGCACTTAGTGCTATGAACTTTCCTCTTAGCACTGCTATCATCGTGTCCCATAGGTTTGAATATGTTGTCTCTTTATTTTCATTAAATTCAAGGAAGACTTTAATTTC
This sequence comes from Microtus agrestis, assembly GCA_902806775.1. Classification (NCBI taxonomy): domain Eukaryota; kingdom Metazoa; phylum Chordata; class Mammalia; order Rodentia; family Cricetidae; genus Microtus; species Microtus agrestis. The sequence continues at coordinate 118,963 of CADCXT010002611.1, read as the reverse complement.
TTTCTTAATTTCTTCCTTGACCCAGGTGTAGTTAAGTAGTTGATTGTTCAGTTTCCATGAGCTTGTTGGCTTTCTGGGGGTAGCATTGTTATTGCCTTCTAATTTTAATCCGTGGTGATCTGATAAGACACAGGTGGACACTGATAATCTTTTGTATCTGTGGAGGCTTCCTTTGTTTCCGAGTATATGGTCAATTTTTGAGAAGGTTCCATGAGCTGCAGAGAAGAAGGTATATTCTTTCCTATTTGGGTGGAGTGTTCTAAAGATGTCTGTTAAGTCCATTTGCTTCATTACCTCCAATAATTCTCTTAATTCTCTATTCGCTTTCTGTCTGATTGACCTGTCCATTGGAGAGAGAGGTGTGTTGAAGTCTCCTACTACTAGTGTGTGTGGTTTGATGTCTGCCTTGAGTTCTAGTAATATTTCTTTTACATAAGTGGGTGCTTTTATATTAGGGGCATAGATATTCAGGATTGAGATGTCATCCTGATGAATTGTTCCTGTTATGAGTATAAAGTGTCCATCTCGATCTCTTCTGATTGATTTTAGTTTGAAGTCAGTTTTGTTGGAAATTAGTATGGCCACACCTGCTTTTTTGTTAGGACCATTTGCTTGAAAGACCTTTTCCCAACCTTTTACTCTGAGTAGATGCCTGTCTTTGTGGTTGAGATGTGTTTCTTGCAAACAGCAGAATGTTGGATCCTGTTTTCGTATCCAATCTCTTAGCCTGTGCCTTTTTATAGGTGAATTGGGTCCATTAATATTAAGTGATATTAATGACCAGTGGTTGTTTACTCCGGTTATTCTTATTGTTTTTGGTAGTAGAGTTTGTGTGTGTCCCTTCTTTGAGTTGTGCTGGTGAAGGTTCGCTATATGCTTTAGTTATTGTAGTCAGAGTTGGCAGTGTTGGATTCCTTGGGTTGCGATTTTCCTTCTATTACCTTCTGTAGCGCTGGATTTGTGGCTACGTATTGTTTAAATTTGTTCTTATCCTGGAATGTCTTGTTTTCTCCATTGATAGTGAACACTAGCTTGGCTGGGTATAGAAGTTTGGGTCTGCATCCATGGTCTCTTAGTTTTTGAAGTACCTCTATCCATGATCTTCTGGCTTTCATGGTTTCCACAGAGAAGTCAGGTGTAAGTCTGTTCGGTTTACCTTTATAAGTTACTTGGCCTTTTTCCTTTGCAGCTCTTAATATTCTTTCTTTAACCTGTATATTCTGTGTTTTGATTATTTTATGGTGAGGGCATGTTTTTCTTTGATCCAGTCTGTTTGGTGTTCTGTATGCTTCTTGAATATTCAAAGGAATATCTTTCTTTATGTTGGGAAAGTTTTCTTCCATAATTTTGTTAAAAATATTTTCTGGGCCTTTGAGCTGTGACTCTTCTCCTTCTTCTATTGCTATTATTCTTATGTTTGGTTTTTTTATTGTGTCCCATATTTCCTGCATGTTTTGTGATGAGAATTTGTTGGCTTTGCTGTTTTCTTTGATCAGTGCATTTATTTTCTCTATGGTGTCCTCAGAATCTGAGATTCTTACTTCTATCTCTTGTATTCTATTGGTTATACTTATTTCTGTAGGCTCTGCTCGCTGACCTAGATTTTCCATATCCAGCTGGTCCTCAGTTTGTGTTTTCTTCCTTGCTTCCATTTTAGTTTTCAATTCTTGGACTGTTTCCATTACCTGTTTGTTCGTTTTTTCTTGGTTTCCCAGGGTCTCATGTACGTATTTACTCAATTCTTCAAACTTTTCACTCATTTCTTCAAACTTTTTGTTGTACTTCTCTTCTATTTCTATAAGGGTGCTTTTTACATGTTGTTTAAGAGACTCTATTGCTTTCATAAAGTCATTTTTTTCCACTTCTTCTGTATTAGGGTGTTCAAGTCCTTCTGTTGTAAGATCATTGGGTTCTGGTGTTTTCATGTTGTTTTTCCAATTATTGGGTGAATTCTTACATAGACGCCTGCCCAGCTCCTCCTATCAAAGCTATCTAATGTGTCTTTTAAAACCGGATCAGGTTTCTCTGCTGGCCAGTGGCTCCTCTTACAGAATGCCTTCGCTCTGTTTCCTGGCTCCTGCCGGGGCCAATATCCCTCTCACCCCTCAGAAGGGTGTTCAGGAACAGTACCCCGCTCTGCCTTTGTCAGGGACCTCACCAACCAAAGGCCTACCTATTTGCTTTAATTGTAGTGGGTAGATCTGCTCTTGGTGTTGTGCACCAGTCCCCACCGTCCCTGCCACCAGGGTAGCCCACAAGTCGTCCACCGCCATTCAGGTCCCCTCAGGTCTGCCGCCACCTAAGCTGGTCTGCTGCTGCCGCCTGGGCCTGAGCCTGAGCCCGGTCCGCTGCTGCTGCCTGGGCCTGGGCTTGAGCCCTATCCGCCGCTGCCACCTGGGCCTGAGCCTGAGACCGGTCTGCCGCTGCCGCCTAGGCCTGAGCCAGGTCTGCCGCTGCCGCCTGTGCCTGGCGAAGTTGAGGAATTTTTAAATATAAATTATAAAACTTTTCCATATTCAGGTCCTATCTGCATTTCCTTAGGAAAATCAGCTAAATAAATTTATAATTATAAAACTAAGGGGACACATTTCAATGATAAAAAATAAGCAAAGAATGGAGTAGTTCAGGGCCTGATGCAAAAGAGCTCTCCACAAATCAGCTGGGGCCCAGGGGGAGAGCAAACAGAGCAGCAAAGCTGTGAAAACTCTTGTCCAACACTCTCCACTCACTGGAGGAAAACTCATGCTCCTGATACACACCCAGATTACAGTATGTCTTCTACTTACCAGGTTCAGATATGAGTAAAGGAGGTAAAATTTTTAAACATCTACTTCTGCTCAGTAGTTTGAATAAGTAGCAATGTCATAGAGGAATAAGAAATCCACTAATTTGTTTTAAATTATCAGCACAATTAAAATCTAGAAAGCTGGCAGAACTATCTATATAAAGATGAGTTGGACATCATACACACACAAACACACAATATTTAAGTTACAGAATGATTTTTTTAAATTTTAAGTCATATTGTACTATTTTAGATTTCCCTATCATTTTAATGTACTCATCACAGTAGAATAACAAAATAACTTTGAAAAACTCTTTACCTGCAGTGCACATTCATAATTCAGCATTATCTCCAATTATCCTGTGTGCAAATGAGAACAAGGCCAAGAACTGTAGATCAGAAAGTCAGTTGGGCTCATGATGAGATCCTCTGTAGTACTTCATCTCTGTTACTTTGTAAAATGAATCTATACCAAGGAGCACAAGTGACCCTCCAGTTTTAAAAATGCATGAATATCAACAGGCAGTGGTGGCACATGCCTCTAATCCCAGAACCCAAGAGGCAGAGGTAGGCAGATCTCTGTGGATTCAAGGTCAGCCTGGTCTCCAAGAACTAGTTCCAGGACAGTCTCTAAAGCTACAAAAAAAAAAATCTTGAATCCCTTCCTCCCCAAAAATGTGTGAAAATCAATCAGGATGAAAGTATGTTGAAGCAGTGTGTTCAGACTCTACAGTGAGGAAGAATAAGGCAATACAATTCTGAAGTCGTAATTTAGAAACCAAACTTGGAGAATTGAACATGTCTTGATCCTTTCTTGCATATATCTGCAATTTCTACTAAATGATAGCTTACACAATAGTGTTTATTAGGCCTTAATGGTTTAATAGTTTCTTTTCTTTTCGTTACTATATGTTTGTAGTTTTTATGATCAAAAATAATACAGGGCACTGAGGAAATGTAAAGCCAAAGTGGTAAAAACCTGGTTCTCTGGATGGAATCTAGAAGTTCAGGTTGATGCATGCTCTAAAGACTTACATATAAAATAAGTAAAGAAACTAAAGTCACAAACTTGAAAGACTGACTGTTCCCACATGACTAGGAAACAAACACTTTCATGTCACAAGGAATATCTGATAACAAAGTTCAGCAAGGACATAAAATGATTTAAAAAAGAAAGGAAAGTGAAAAGAATGTGGTGCATTATGTCCAAGCTATGTGAGGATGTTATATTTAAATATGATCATAACAATGCATGCAGCATTTAAAATTGTACACCTTACAGTATAGAAATGTGTAAATTTCAGGTAGCTTTCTCCTTTTCTTTTCTTTTTTTAAATAGCTCGCTGGCAGACCAAAGTCATATTTAGAAGATATTTTACTGCAGCCAAATTTTTGATGGTTTGTAAAACAACCATAGTGGGAAGAGACAGACTGAGGTCGGAAAGATGAAAATATGATAAAATAACAAGTGGTTGGATTTTTTTAGGATTATTTAAATTTAATCAATTTATTTTTTAAAATGATCTTCCCTCATTTTTCATACTTATCCCAGTTCCCATTTCCTCCCCTCTTCCGGCTCCCTCCCTGCATCTGCTCCTCAGAAGTCTTAACATGAGGAGTCAACAAATTCAGACACATGACTTTGAAGTGGTACCAATGCCCTTCCCCCTATATTTAGGCTGAACAAAGTATCCCTCCAAAGAGAATGGGCTTCAAAAAGTTAGTTCAAGCACTAAGGATAAGTCCTGGTCCCACTGCCCATGGCCCTACAATTGCCCATGGGCCTGGATTTTGAAGGTGAATAGAAGGAACATCATGACTGATGAAGTATGAAAGAATGAAGATTTGGAAGTTAACTTGCATTCTAGTGTCCCTATCCTAAATATTGAGGGAGTAAAAGTGCATGATAATAATGCAAACAGCGGGTGCTGGGAGAAGCAAGGGGTGACTGTGTCTTCTACAGCACTGTGTGTCTTTATCATTCATGATTTAAGAACACTATTACAGACCTAAGTCAAAGGATTGCATGTGCTTAGGTGTCATATTCATTCTTGTGCTTCTGAACCATGCATGGATATCAGTGTAGTCAACAGAATAGAAATTAATATGTGACTGTCCCTATTATAGATGGCACTTGCTATCCATCACGTGGATACCCTCTTGATCATAATATGTTTGCTTCTTATGTTTTTCAAGCATTGGGCAATAAAGGAAGAGTTAAAACTATTCTGTCTCTTCAAAGTATGTTCTCTAAACTAGAAAAGCACAAACTACCCACGACTAAACTTATGCTAAAGAACACTGTTAAAATGTCATTGTCTGCAAAGAATTAAGGTAGTATAAAGGTTTTCTGTTCCTTTCTAGGTTTCTTATAATGTGTAACTTTGATGTCAGTGTTCAGTGATACACTTTCTGCAGCTTGTGAGATGAAAATGTGGCTATTGTTGAAATGAAGCTAAAGACGTTGCTAATGTTTTGAGAATTACTTTTTGGTTTTCCATACCCAAACAGTGGTAGTCAGATGTCATGCCGGAGAATGTTAGGTGATTATCACGAGAAGACATCCTATCACTGACGGAATAATTACAAAGGAAAATGAATTGGACAATTCACCTTCACTTGAATGAAAGGACTAAGTCATTGTAACTGCTATTATGCAGCTATGGGTAGAGAGCTGATGTAGCTGATCACATCTTATGCTAAGATATACTTTCAATTATATTTCACTTAAAAATCATGTATTGTAATTCAGTTCCAATCCCATGGTTAAGTAAATGAGCTTGGTACTCCCAACAACTACAGAGACCATAGGCCTTCTGAGAATAAGAGAAAGAACTACTTTTGAATGCCTGTCCACATTTTCTTAGTGGGAAGTATGGTCTCAAATGTTAGAGTCAAAGTGATTTTTTTCTTTCATTACTTTACCTCCTTCTATACATCTCAGATCTGTAGCACTCGAGAAAAAAGACAATGTCTTGTTTCCAAGAAGCAGTTCAAAGTCAGCAGATGCAATGAACAACGTTGTGAGTATGCTGGGACAACATGCAATTGGGACAATATCACAAAATTTATTTTCATTTGCATTTAAAATTAAATCACGTAAAAACTGTTTTCATTGCTTATTTCTGGATTTTAAAGTCTCTGTATGATATTTCACAAATACCCATAATTTGAAAACTAGGACCCTATGTGTGAATTTTGCAATCAATTTTAAAGATTATTATTCCATGTAAAGTGTAGATTTGTGAATAAAAGCATGGTTGAACAAAGTCTGAGTCTCAGCCTCTAAAATATAAAGTCATAACTATTCACAAAACACATCTAATCTTCCTGGAAAATAAATTTTAAAAATACATGATAAAAAACCTTCTGCACGTCTTCATTATGCAAACCCAAGTCCTCAGGCTCCTTGAACATTGCTTACTTCTCTTCTATAAATCATTTCATGTAGCAGCTGTTCACAGTGTTCAGCAGCCCACAGCAGACCGCAAAGTTGCTATAAGCAGTCATCAGTTACAGTTATTATCCAAGGTACCATAAGCATGTAAGAAAGAACACTTAGTCAATGCCTTTATTTCCTTGGTCTTAGAGATGCGGGCAATTGTCAGGAGGACTTGCTTGAGTCCTATCTTATTGTACACAGTTAAGGAACAGTGCTATAGATAATGGCCCTTGTATGTGTCATTTACAACTGGTAATGTGTGAAACACTTTACAGATATCTCATCTAGTAAAACGCTCTTTAAGGAGAGCCACTACTTTGCCTCATTAGACGATATAAAATTGAGGCATACATAAAGTAGGTAATCAATATTCATTCAATTTATGCATGACTATACTTGGTAAGTGTAGGCTGCTGGACAGAGGTATAGTGGCAAACAAATGACAAATATTTCTATAAAATACAAAGGTATACTCTTATTTTGGAAATTTGTCAGTTTCCCTAATATAAATGTTCCCACTCCGGGATTTTTTAAATACCATCTTTGACAACTTAATTAAGGAATACTGCATGAAAGTAGCCCTCACAAAACAGCAAGGCAAGCCAGGCCCATCATACTGTTAGGTCTTGTTTCAACGTTCAGTATTTTCCAGTCTTAGCTTACTTTATGGACCAAATCAAAGCAGTGGGAAGTCAGAAACAAATGAGCACAAGGAAAAAGGAATATTACTTAGGCCCTGCCTCTTCTCCTTTCACTGATAATTCCTACCTAGAATATCTTAAATGTATGTTTATTTTTTTTAATGTGCATGGGAGTGTACATGTGCATGTAGGTAGGCCTAAGATTCTCTGGAACCTGAGTAATAGGTTATTATGCGCTGCCCAATGTGAGTGAGTGCTGGAACCAGACTCTGTTCTTCTCAAAGAGTAGTAAGTAGCCTCAACCACTGAGATGTCTTGCCAATCCATTCAGAAAAAAAATGTTTTCCTCAAACTTTTTTAAACTGAAGAAATTAACTTTTATAGTAGAGCTATGAGTAAGAATTATTAAGAATGAATGTACCATAGTATCCAGTTATTAAAGATAGTTACATATAGTGTATAGAAAAACAAATTATACCCAAGAGTTGCCCAATCTTACTACAAAAGCATTTGTTTAGCTATGTTCATAGCAGCATTATTTGTAATAGTTTGAACCTGGAAACAACCTAGATGTCCTTCAATGGAAGAATGGATAAAGAAAGTTTGGCACATCTACACATTAGAGTACTACTCAGTGCTAAAAAACAATGACATCTTGAGTTTTGCATGCAAATGGATAGAAATAGAAAACACTATCCTGAGTGAGATAACCCAGACCCAAAAATATGAATATGGTATGTACTCACTTATTAGTGGATTCTCGCCATAAACAAAGGACATTGAGCCTATAGTTCATGATCCTAGAGAAGCTAAGTAATAAGGTGAACCCAAAGAAAAACATATATGGATCTTTCTGGAAATTGAAAGCAGACAAGATCGCCAGGCAAAAGTTGGGAGCATGGAGGTGGGAGTAGGGTAGTGGGAAGAGGTGGATGAAGAGAGAAGGGAGAAGAGAAGGGTTGGAAAGAGCGTGAGGGTGTGGGATGGTTGAGATGGAGGAAGGACAAATATGGGAGCAGGGAAGAAAATACCTTAATTAAAGGAGGCATTGTGGGGTTGACCAGAGGCTTGACTCTACAAGGGTTCCCAGGTGTCCACGGGGATGTCCCCAGCGGGGACCCTGTACAGTGGAGGAGAGGGTGCCTGAACTGGCCTTGTCCTGTAGTCAGACTGATGAATATCTTGCATATCACCATAGAACCTTCGTCCCGCGATTGATGGAGATAGAGACAGAGACCCACATCGGAACACTGGACTGAGCTCCCAAGTTCCAGTTGAAGAGCAGAAGGAGGGAGAATATGAGCAAGGAAGTCAGGATCACAAGGTCCACCCACTGAGACAGTGTGCCTGAGCTAATGGGATCACACCAAATCCAGCTGGACTGGGACTGAAAGAGCATGGGATCAACCTGGACTCTCTGAATGTGGCTCACAATGGAGGCAGACTGAGAAGCCAATGATAATGGCACTGGGATTTATCTCTGCTGCATGTACTGGCTATTTGGGATCCTATTCTATTTTGTATGCATACCTTCCTAGCCTGGATGTAGGGAGGAGGACCTTGGACTTCCCACAGGGCAGGGTATCCTCCCTTCTCTTAGCACTGGATGAAGAAGGGGGAAGGGTGACTGGGAGAGTGGGAGGGAAGTGGGAGGAAGAGAGAAAGTGGAAATTTTGAATGCTATTATTTATGAAGTAATAAAAACAATTATTGGAAAAAATGAATTTATGAAAAAATTTGAACAAACAATAATTTAGATAAAATTTCTATAAAGACATCATATTGTATATCTTACATATATATTATTGTCAATGATTCTTAATGTTAATTAATTATTACTAATTACTAATTAATGAATGAATATTTATCAAGCAAATCAGTCAATGTTTAACTGATACCTACTGGCTGTCACTGATGCTTTGATTATATCATGGCATATTCTCAGTAACACTTAAAGTACATGGTATTATGATGATGATTCTGGAGATACAGCTCAGAGATTTTTTTTTTAGGTATGTAATCACCCTTTTATTCTCTCTGTGTTGCATCCTTCCTGTGATACTCATTGTTTTCAGTGGTATCCATATTTCATGGCTGTATCTCTTCTTCCTATTATACATTCCCAGCATTATATAACTCAATGAAAATCTCCCTAAGGTCTACATAAGACAACACCTATTCTCTTTTTAAGCAAATATGGATTATAGAATCATTTTATTTACCTCTTAATGACATAAGTTAAAAAGTATGTAAAGTTTTTATAGTGATTGGAATTAAAAGACTGGTTCTAATCTGTGCTTAATTTTACTTACTTTTTTGTAGATTTCCTTAATTTCACATACTTTTAAAGCAAACATTAATCTTTCTATTTACAACTTTCTATTTATACAAAATCATGCATTGCAAATTATGTTCTTGTGATCCAATGAAGTCTTAATCTTCCTAGCTGAGTGTAAGTACTTCAATAAAGACTGCCCCCATCACTTTTAGTTGATTTATTTCTATATCAAAACCTATAACATGCAAATTGTTGCTATTCTTACCATAAATTAATTTTATGAATTTGTCAATTACTTGAATATTTTTAAAAAGTATGTGATTTATGTATTATTGTACATGTGTATATATGATTGTGTGTGTGTCCATTTGTGAGGGTATACATGTGCTACAATCCCCACTTTGTGGCAATGTCTTTCTTGTTCACTGTCGTACGTGCCAGCATCACTGGCCTACCAACTTTCAGGGATTCGTTTGTCTCTACTTCCTGTCTTACCATAATAGTGACGAGAATAAATACATAGACCACAGCATTTGGCTTTTCCAGAGTTTGGGGGAATCAAAACTGAACCTGGCTGAGACCCTGGAGGTCTTTGTGAAGCAGATGATCTCCAACCTGTTTTTCTCTTGACTGCTCTGAAGATGTCTCTTGCAAAAGCGAGTGCTAACGACAGAGCCCCAATTATTGCTGATAGCCAATAATAAATGGAAAAGTCTGAGGACACAAAAAATCTACAGATATCTGAGGTCAGTGTTTGCTTCGTAAACGAACATGGGCCTCAGGTTCTCATTTCTTAAGGTGACGTAAAGTTCTCCTCTAGGTCACAGTCTTACTGCTGTCTGGTTGGGGGCAGCCTCCAGCAGCACAGGGCTTGGATAGGAATCCACTGAGGCAGCCAAGGTAAACTTTTCTATCTGAGGGGGATTAGGGGAAAAGGCACTCACAAACTCTCTTGATGGTTTCCTTCTTTATTCTTTTTCTTCTTTATACTCTATCCTTTATCTCATGTTTTTATTTACAGCTTTTATACCCCAGCAGAGTCTTCCAAGCAGTACAAAATTCAAAACAGTTGCATTTCATTTCTCAAGTGAATGATTACAGGTAAAAACATGTTTTTCCCTCCCTCACATGATTAAACATTTTATGCATTGCAGGTGAAAAACAAATTATCCCAAGAACTCACACACATTCATACCCAAGCAACTTGTTATAGATTAACCATAGGCCAATTACTTTATTACTTATCCTGAAAGGTAATCGCATAAGAAATCTTAAATCACAAACCTAAACTTTATTTTTATATATGAAAAAGAATCAGTCAAAAATCTGTATAAGCTCTCATTATTATTATCAAATTAGCCAGTACAGCTTTGGGAAGGGTCATTTGCCAATCCACAGGTAAAAATGCCCAGTAGAACAGGATGCTTCAAAGAGATAAATAAACACATTATATTGCAGGCAGCGGAGATCTCCCCACATCTACTCACACCTTGCTAGATACCAGAGAAAGACAGTTGTAGCAAACACATAAAGGCATAGCAGAAGCAAAATATATCCCAGAGTCTGGTGTACCATGGCCTTGCCTAATGGAGATTGGTAGAGCAGAGGATTCCCTTCTGGTGGGCTAATGACTGGAACTTCAATTGCAGCTCGCTGATCCTCTGGCATGGTCAGCGGTAGAGTCCTATGTATGATCTTCCAGGCCTGGTGGAAGACCAATGGTCTATACTATCTTTCATCTTAAACTCAGAAAACTCAAGTTTTCTGTGCAATTTACAGTGAAGGGCTGAGGTGACCAGGAAGTCTGTGCTTTCTTACAAATCTGCATTACCACACCAGGCATCTCCACCTCCATTCACCCTTGGCAGGATATGGTATCAATCTCAGATATTTTCCTATTTTCCTCCATTCTGACTATGTACATTTTCACCTTATTCTTTGTATCACCTCTCACTGGGTCACCCAGCCATTAAAAATGCAATGTTTATTGATCAATATTTTCCTGGCAGCAAGATGCCCCCTGTTTCATAACATGAGGCCTGATAGTCTCCAGGTGCTATTCCATGGAGAGGCATGCATCGCTAGAGAGCCAGCCATTTGCCATTAGTTTCAGTAATAAGGCCAGAATGTGCCTTCTAGTTTGATATATGCTAATCAGCCATCTGGCCATCTGATTGCTCAGGTAACCCATTGCTTATATTGCCCTACCTGACTCGAAACTGGACTCGAAATGTTCCAACTCTGGGACTTTTCCACCAGTCATTTTCACAATTTTGACATGAATGTTCCTGAAAAGTTTTCCTTCTTAGAATTGTAGGATGACTCTGGGAAATATCTTTCTGGTTTTACTGACTGTTTTATGGGCCACCTTTCTCACCTGTAGACTCAAAAGATCGAAGAAACGGGCAGAGGTCAATCTCTTTGGCAGACATAGCTGTGCATTTTGAACTTCCCCTTTTCCTCATTCCTTTTCTTGAGAATTTATGTATGCTTTTAACATTTTATTCCTTTTGGAAATGTCTGGCCAAAGGTTCAGTGAACTGATATGCCCAGCAATGTGGTAGCTCATTCAGATGTGTCAGATCTCCAGTAGGATTCAGAGTTGCATGTATCCAAGAGAATTATTTCTCAGGAGAACTAAGGCCCCTAGTAATTAATTGATTGAATAATACCATCTTCTTACATATTTTTATATTTTAAATTTATTTTTATATTCACATTTTAAAATAATCCTACAAAGTACTTAGAACAATGTTTATTTTTAATATTGTAGAACATGGACACAAGGCTTAGAGATGTATCAACTTGAACAGCCTCATACTTTGTGAAGAATAAATTGTGATTTTAAATTTGATCTCTACAAATAAAATACATTTTCCCCAATGAACCATGTCATGCTGTTTTCAGACTACATCGCACAAAAGGCAAAAATGAACAGGTACGCTAACTTTTCTTTTTCCAAAACTTAGCAAGTGAGAAAATTGTAAGTGAGCCCAGAAAAAAAAATATACAAACTACTATATCTGCTTTTTGTGTTAAGACCCTTTATAGAAAACTAAGAAGAAATGTAAGCAAGAAGAAAGTATAAGGGCAGAGCTGAGGTTCAACCTGTGCTCAGCATCTCTAAGGCCTTGGGCTGATCTCCATCATGATATAGCCCCTCATGATAAGGAAGAAGACGAGAAGGAGGTAGAAGAAGAAATAAAGCACCTATTTTTAAACATTACTGTCCTTCCTCCTGGCAGATTAATTGCTTCCTCAGACCACTGAAAACTATCAGAAAATTTCCAACATTACCAGCTTGTAAAATTAATGAGAATCAATGTCCCGAGAACGTGCTTTTATTTTCCTCATTACATGAATATGATCCACTTAAACTCTGCATTACAGAAAAAAAAACAACAAGTTTTGAAGACCTAAAAACATCTGTGCCATGCTATTTTGAAAAGTGAAGATTGCTGAACAGATTTAAGAAATTGGCCTCTTGCTCGTCTTCAGGGAGTCGTGTTGGTAAATAGTTATAAGGGATCTAATGTTGGATCCTCATATCACTGTCCATATCGTGACAAACTCCACATTTCTTTGCCTACTTTTTAGTTCTAAATGCCATTCAATGTTTTATTTTTTATACCAAAGCAGATTTAGAATACTTTCGTGCCAATTGCAAAATCATATTTCAGGTTTTCTCAGTTTTTGTCATTATTTGGATTTTAGTTTGAAAGATAAAAGATTCTTCTCATTGCCTCTAGATTTTATGTACGTAGAATTGTAGACTTTAAGTTGAATTATATAGTATGTTAAGATATAAACTAATGAATAAAATGATATGTGAATGAGTCTGGTAACATTCTCTATGACATACATGCAGCCCTGGAGAGCTTCTCTATGGCCCAGCATAGGGTCCTATACCTCATCCACACAGGCAGCACTAAGTGGACTCTGAGATTAGAAAAGAATATATAAAGCTGGGAGGGGGAAGAAAACCCAAAGAAAATCTTATTACAGACAAACATTTAAACATGAATTATGACTTTTTCTTAAATATTTAATGTCATTTTCTTCTAAGGCTTACATTTATTTTTATTATTTTTTTCTGAAATTAAAATATAATTACATGATTTCCCCTTCTTCTTTCCTTCCCTCCAATCCTGTGATGCCCTATTTTACTCGCTCTTTAACTCATGGCCCCTTTTTATTTTACTGTTACACACAAGCAGACAAACACATACATGTATGTAGAACTACACACACAACTTTCTTGGCCTATTTAGTGTTATTCATATGGATTTGCTTTCAGGGCTGGCCACTTTGTATTATGTAATCAATTAGGGGATCTTCCCTAGGGAAGTTTAATTCTCTTGCTGTTTATATTCCTTTGCAGCCTGGAGATCTTCATTTAGGTTTGGCACCCCATGGTATTTCTTCCTTCCATATTAGAATGTCTGTCAGAGTTGCCCATGTCCGGGTATTGTTTAAACAGCTGTACTGTTGAGACAATCATGAATGAAATTTTCATGTCCTTCTTAGGAGTCACAACTTCACAGTACATCAACCCAAACTAGATGATTTTTATTAACAAATTATTTTTAAATGTGCTGTTAGTGCAGAACATTCAGATGGATAACTTATTATTATAATCTTAACTGAAAATAATTGCATATAATGATGTTCCAATGCAACACAAAGGGAATTATTCTTAATTTACATATAAATTATAGTTAATAAAATGAAACTTTTCAAAAAAACAGCATGAATAGATTTCACATACTGCATACCAGTGAACAAAAAATCGAGTTAACATAAAATTTTCAGTATTTGTATTGAGTGATGTATGTTCTGTTTTTAGAATATATGTCATGATTTGAATCTGCAATGTCTTCCACAGGCTCCTGTTGTGAGTGGCTAATTTTCAGTGTGTGGTGCTCTAGTGAAGGTTGAAGAACCTTTGTGGGGTATCCTGGCTGGTCACTAGAATGTGTCTGTGAAGGTTAACTATCCATTGTTCTTGGTCAGTGCTGTTTCCTACCTGTCACAATACAGACAAGGTAGCAAAATGAATTCTTGATGTCATAGAATGAGCCCCTTTGCTCACCTCTTTTAAGCTTTTGTTGTACTGTAATTTTGCTACAATGATGAGAAAAAATCTGATGTGATATATCAGCATGAGAAGATTCTTAATATTCAAGAAATTATTTCAAAATGTCCCCCAGGATAAATTTCTTCTTTTCCTTTTGTATGATAATTTTGTTTTCATAGTCCTTGAACAGAATGATACAAATCTCATGTGTCTTGATATCTACCACAGTTCTGAAGAAGGAAGACTCTGACGAGATTCTGTATGTAAATATCAGTATTCAGAGAGATCCGTGGTCAGTAATGATTCTGTTCTCATGATTCTATTCTGCATAGCTTCCAGGGCCACACTTAACTCTAAGTACAATGCTTAAAAATGGCAGATAAGTTAGATTAAGAAAGAAAACTGCTTCAATAAGCTGGAAAAGTCTCAGTATACCTTCTGTGACTTTTTTCACTCATCTTCAAAAGAATTAATCTAAGAAATGAATAATGATATTAGTGGAAATGGTTTGACTCTTTACTAGTTTGCATATAAGAATGAGATGTGTTCTTCAGGAAATAAAACAGTTTTAGTAGGGTATATGAAAATGATGTATAGACTCGTTGGAAATGTGAAGGAAGAGTACTTATGGAATATTGATCAAACAAATCACCAGGAAATTCAATTCATGAGAGAAGTGAAGGAATACAAAAGTTGTCATGGGGAAATCTATCAACTGCTTCCTAATATTTAAAACAATCGTCACATATAAAGGGGTCTCAAGTCTCTGATGCCCAGTTTCAAAGCACAAATTTAACTATGACTTAGGAGGTAAAAATATGTTTTTGAGTTTAGGGAGCATCTAATATGTTACTGCCACGATAAGGGCTTTGAGTTGTTCCTTTATTTCCATTCCTATAAATTCCTTTGGAATGCACGATTATTGCAAATATATTATTTTTATACTGTGTTGTTGTTTGAGGCTGATTGTTCATTCCCAGCTGCCCAGACTCAAAATAACCAAGCAGGAACACTAGTAATTATATCACTGCTTGGCCTATTAGCTCTAGCTTCTTATTGTCTAGCTCTTATATCCTGAACTAAACAATCTCCATTACTCTGTGCATCAACACAAAGTCATGGTCTACGGTAAAGTTTTGACAGGCTCTGGAAGAGGTAGCTATCTCCTGCGGAGGCTACATGGCTTCTCTCTGACTCTGCCTACTCTTTCTATGTATCTTTTCCAGCCTGGCTATATTCTGTTAAGCCATTGCCTGAAAGCAATTTTTTTATTAACCAATGGTATACAGAGGGAAACCCCATATCACTGTTTTGCTTATTATTTCTGTTTTTTTTAATTATTCTAGTATTGTCAGTTTTCACTCCAATTCTGATTTTAATTTTTTTCATATCCAGGAGTAATAAAAAGATAAAAATAAAATGAGTAATGTCTTGGCTTAATAATTTAGTTAATATTTTAATATTTGCGCATTTTTGCTTTGCCATGTATATGCATGTACCTGTGTAAAAACAGAAAACTTTGCCGGAACGTTCATAAAATGAATAACTGTGAAAAGAAGACAGAAGTGTAATTTTACACAGTGCCTTTTTAAAATCATTTTAATACTACCAATAAAATATATAAAATGAGCAAAGTATTTTACAGGCTGATACATTCATTATACTACTATTATAATAAAATAGTAGAAACTTGAAAGTATTTCAAAATATTGGTATAGTTAAGTAAATTATGATGCCTTTGTGAAAGTTTGCATAGTAAAATGAGTGAAAATAACTTCTATATAAGAGTTTGTGCAAGTGGAAAGGTCTTACATTAACACCTAAAGTGAAAATATAGTCCTACTTGATGTCTGATTTGACTTAAGGCCCATTCCACAAGAAAGAACACATACCAACACTGCTCAGAAAATTAAGAACACAGACTAGATAGCTCAGAGACCCGGGGTAAAATGAAACATATATATATGAATGACTCCTGATGATATTCTGTGACACTCGTGGATCTGTACCTTACTTAGTCATCATCAAGGATGCTTCATCCAGCAACAGA
Organism: Microtus agrestis; assembly: GCA_902806775.1. Lineage (NCBI taxonomy): Eukaryota > Metazoa > Chordata > Mammalia > Rodentia > Cricetidae > Microtus > Microtus agrestis. Next base: position 102,690 of record CADCXT010002611.1, on the reverse strand, counting down.
TGGGAACAGATGCAGAGACCCACAGGGAGACATGTGGAGAGCCTATCTAAATGGGAGATCTCCATCAGACTCCTCCCCTAGGAATTCAGGAAATCCAACAGAAGTGGAGGCAGAAAGATTATAAAGGCCAGAAGTCTAAGGGATGGATAACTTCAGGAGAATACAACCCTCTGAATCAAATAAACAAGGGACATATGTGCTCAGACACTAAAGCAGCAAGCATAGAGCCTACATTAGTCTGTGCCAGGTTATATATATATATATATATATATATATATATATATATATATATATATATATATAATATATATATAATATATCTCTTAGCTTAATATTTTTATGGAATTCCTTATTGTGAGAACAAGTGGGTCTCTAACTGTTATGTCAGCTCTGGAGACTCTTTTTCTACCCTTATGTTGCTGTGTCTAAATTCAATATAATATTAGTTTCATTATATTTTATTTTATCATGCTTGGTTGCAATGTCTGAGATCCTAAGAGTGGTTCTTCATGTGTGAGATCTAATGAGCCTTTTACAGAGGTCATCTAAGAACAACAAAAAACACAGGTATTTACATTATAATTCATAACAGTAGCAAAATTACAGTTATAAAGTTGCATTGAATCACAGCAACAGGAAGGTTGTGAACCATTGTTTCGGAACATATTGTTTTCTAATGAGACACAGAAAGAGTGTGGCTCTGGAGGGGAGGAGAAATATGAAAGGACTAGGGTAAGTAGAGAGAGACTATAATCACAATAAATTCTAAATAAAAGATAAAATTTTGAAAATTAAAAACAATTACCTCATTCCCCCCAAAAAGCAAAGAAAAATATTGGCTAGAAAATTAAATAGATACCATGCTAAGTATGAAATATAAGGAGCTTAAAATGATTGAAACAAAACATGATAACAATAACTGGGTTGGGGTATTGTGATTATGCACTTTCTTCTGTTGTTGTACTTTTATGTTCCAACTCCTTGAGGAAGAAGACTTTGGCTAATATGAAAATAAGGAATCCTCTAAAGGTCCAGAAATTAGTATATTTGATTAATCCTTCCTGGAGACCTATAAAGATCAATATCCTAGATTCAAACTCCAGGAAGAAGAAAATGGATAATCTTGTTTCCATAGTTGAAAGTTAAGCCAAGAGTCCTAATATATGGATGCATTAAAGTGAGATTAGAAGATGATATAAAGTTATAAATAATTGAGGTATATTTTACTACTAAAGTAGTGTAAGTTCTCTTCTTTAAAATATTGTACATTGCCAGAGGGTTAATGAATGGAGGCAGACATTGAAGAAATACCAAAACCAGTCAAAGAAAATTTTAAAAACCTTCCATTTTCCAATTATTCCAGAGAAATGAGACAGAGTTATTTGAGTGAGTCTGTATTATTGTGGCAATTTGCTAGCTATACTTAATATATATTAGGAAAACAATGTCCTCTATGAGAGAATCCTTAGACCTTCTTGATGAGACATGGTAGTTGAAGGATTCCTTTTACGCAATAATCTGTACTGAAAAAAAATTCCTTTCCATCTTAACATTGTCTGTTACATCCTTCCAAGTTGGTCACAAGTGTGCAATATTGAGTGTTTCTAAATGATTCATATCTCTAAACCTTTCTTCTGTTTTGTCAGATTCTCAGAAGGCCAGAACATTACATATGACCTTTTGTCTCAACCCCTTTGGCTGGCTATTCACCATCATCACTTCCCCAAGAGGCTTCAAGCTCTCCTCTTTTGACAGAAGACCCTGACACTTTCTCATTTTCACGTGTTTGTTCAAAGAATTCTTAAAAAGAAAAAAAAAGACACTGCTATATACTACAGGAGTTCTGTTGCTGTTCTGTAGGATAAATGGTGAAAAGTGAATATTTTCATGTTTCCCCATGTTTAAACTTGCCCAGAAATAAATCTAGCACAACTCTTCTAGCCAAGACCATTCCACCATTATTTAAAAGGTTCCTTACAATCTCCTTTGACCAGCCTTGGTAGGCTGTATATACTATTTTAACTACCAACTGTACTTTGGAGATAAAAAGCACAATCTGGTCATTGGATTAGTGATGGACTAATGAAGCCATAGTCTAAACCCATTTGAAGGCCTCCCCTCCTCTTGGAAGATATAGTTCCCCAAACCAACCCTGGTGAACATTTCAAGATAAGCATCAGGTCAGAGATTTTGTGATATTTTTATGCATTTCACAGAAGGCATAGAAAGAGTAATAAAAACTTTTCATGATATCAAACTTTGAGAGCTAACGCCAGGTCTTGTTGTGAATACTATTTTAACTAGTGTTACATTTGTCTAGGCTGAAGAATATTACTTTAACTGTATAAGAATGTGTCACATTGGTTTATGTTGCCTTTATTTAATAATGTAAAAATGTGTTGTATTTTTTTCACCTTTCCTATCTATGACACTGGTTTATCTAATAAAAAGCTTAACGACTAATATCTGCCCAGAGAAAGGATAGGCAGGGCTGGCAGGCAGAAAGAATGGGACAAATACAGGGCCAGATCCCAGGCATCTGCCAGCCAGACAAGAGAAGCAGTGAACGTTAGATATACAGAAAGAATAAAAAGCAAAAATTCCCAAGACAAAGATAGATAAAGAGAAATGAGTTAATTTAGGTTAAAAAAAACAAAATAAACAAGTAAACAAAACAAAGAACAACAAAAACAGCTAGCTAGAAACCATCCTAAGCAAGGACAAGCATTCAGAACTAATAAGAAGTCTCCATATCATGATTTGAGAGATGGTTGGAAGTCCAAAAGAAAAACCCTGGTAAATGGTCTCACTGAAAATATACTGTTACACTCTCGACTAGCTGAGGACATACATATACAAGTCAGCCTAGATCCAGACAATCCCAAAAACCTTGTAAAGGATTTTATCCTTATAGAGGATTTTATCAAAAATCTGTCTGCATATATAATGTAAAAATTTCAAAAGCTAAATGGGTACACATAAAGCCCTTTTCCCACTTTGCTAGATAAAGTCTTCAAGTTATACAGTGGCCAGAAGGAAGCCTTAAAGCCAAGAGAAAGAGGAAGTAAACAAAATGTGGCAAGTGGTAGATTTTATTCATGGCAGCTTCCATAGCTGGCTCCATATTCATACCAGGGAATCTTCAGGTGTTTCTTTATATGACACAGTGTATGAAGCCTCCATTCCTTATGAAGGGAGCAAAGTCAATCACTGTCTGTCCCCTTACCTGGCACAGAGATGTCTTCAACAAGCTCCTACTACTGTAACCAGTCAAGATAAATCAATGCCCAACATCTCTCCTATGTCAATTTTGCAAATACAAAAGCAATTCAAAGTGTGATGGCTCCTCTTTTCAATATCTAAAGTCCAGTGAGGAATGATGATCAGATCTTTGATTAAAAGAAAATATCATTCTGCTAAACAAGCATGACCTGGAGGCTATAGACATTACTGTACCTTCCAAATGTATGGAAAAGCTTTGGATGATCCTAGTGTGACAAAGACTAGTGTTAGTTTCTTAATCAACATTGGGTCTTTTCTTCTGCTTTAATTAACTTCTCTGAACCTACCTTTCAGTCTCCTATACTCCTCACTGAAATTAAGAGGTGCTTTCAACCAGGTCACCACACCCCTTCTGGTATGATCCTTAGAAAATGCCTCTTTAAATATTTTTTAAATATTTAAAATTTAAATTTCTATTGTTATGTAAATGTCCTGCTCCAGAGCTAGGCAAAAATGCTTTTCCAAAGCTAAGCACCATCTAAATTTTTGATTCAAAGTTTCTACTAGTACCCTGTGACCACACATATGCCCAGCTACCCACTTCTAAGCTCTTTCTTTGCCTACAAGTTCACCATGAGACCTGCTACACCTGCTTCTCTGGATAGTCACTGATTGCAACTTCTGTAAAAAAAAAAAATTCTTCAGAACTCCAACTTCATTTTTTTTCTTTCAAGGCAGAGTGTCTCTGTATATTTCTGGTTGTTTTGGAACTCAGTTTGCTGAGCATGCTGCCCTCAAACTCACAGAGAATGACCTGCCTTTGCCTCTCAAGTCAGATTAAAGAAAACTACCACCTCTACCCAGCAGAACTTCAAATTCTTTAGTAGATTATTCCAATAGCCCCTCAAATTGGAAACCAAAGGAGGACCACAAGTCCTCATCCATAAGTTTTACTCATTGTCTTACTATATCTGTGTGACTCTTCTTGGATTGCATAAATATAAGCAGACCAAACAAACAATAACTAAACAATAGAATTTGCTGGCTTTTGTAAGATCTTAAGTCCCTATTGCCCTATTAAGTAATAAATGCCTACACCCTGTTAGAATAAATTCCCAGTGGGAATTTTTGGTTCATAGCACTAGACTAAAAAAAAATATACTTTTCTTCTGTATCCTGTTTATCTTGTTATTTGTTTTTTGAGACTTGACCTCAAGGTGAGGCAGAAACCACCTTGGATCGTCCTGTCCTAGGATTTCTTAGACAGCACCTACCCATTTGCTCAGTCTCCTGCCACTACAACTTCTTCCTAATGGCTTCTTGCTTTTTTGTTTTCATTATCTTTTATCTGCCTTTCCAATCAAGAAACCCCCACCCAAATATCAATTGAGTGTTACAGATTGGCTTCCTGCAGTTACAAGTTGCCTCAGAATGTAGACATATCTTCTCAAAAGGTAAAGTTCTTGAGTTGAGTGTTATCTCCAATGCTATGATACTTATCTCTGTCTCTGTGTCTCTCTCTCTGTCTCTCTCTCTCTCTCTCTCTCTCTCTCTCTCTCTCTCTCTCTCACACACACACACACACACACACACACACACACACACACCTCTAAGATATAGGCACTCCAGTCATTAAATAGTAACTGGAAATGTGAGGTTACTATCCTATCTGGATAGCCTGCCCAGGTTGGGTTCATAGCTAAACCTTTCAAGTTTTCGTGAGTCCTTGTGGGGAACAGAAGAAGAGTATTTATTTTTGGTTCTTCATAATCAGGCTCCACAAAAGCTCAAACAAGACCCAAGTAATGATTTTTCTCTGGCCTTACTAGATTCAAGAAAACCCTTAAGTACACATAGAAGAAGGAAAATTGATTTTGGAGTCCTCATGAAAATGCTGGAGCTAGCCACTCATCCATGATAGACAGGAGGTAGACACTCACCACCTACAAAAAAATTAGACAGAAGGTAGACACTCACTTCCTGAAAAAAATATCTTATATATAATAGCTAAGAGATGGTCCCAGGTCTCTAGACTTTGTTATCAATGACTGTTTTAGTTGAAGAAGCCTCTAAGCTAACACTGGCATAAGAAAATGTAGTGATATTTTGTTTGTGCTTGAACAAATAAAACTTGCCTAAAGATCAGAGTGCAGAGCTAGTCACACTACTTAGCCATAGAGGTCAGAGAGTGGTGGCATGCACCTTTAATCCCAGCACTCAGGAGACAGAGACAGAGACAGAAGGATCTTTATGAGTTCAAGGCCACCCTGGGCTACACAAGATTGAATCAGTCTAAAAGAGAAACAGAGTCAAGTGGTAGTGGCTCACACCTTTAATCCCAGCACTAGAGAAATGGAGACAGACAGTAGTATGCCTCGGTGGAGAGAGGTATATAAGGTGGTAGGAAACAGGGGTTCAGGATTCAGTCTGAGATTTTCTGGAGATGGTATTTAGTCTGAGGACATGTAGGGACAGGATATTCCATTCAGTCTGAGTTTTTCGTAGAAATAAGAACTAGTGGCTAGCTGCTTTGCGTCTCTGATCTTTCAGCTTTTACCCCCTAATATCTGACTCTGGGTTTTTATTGTTAAGTCCAATTAGATTCTGCTCTATAAGGAATCACTGCGTTTATTTGCCAGACAGGCGTCAGACATATGAAACTCTAAACTTTTCAGAGTCTCATCGCAGAAGGCACATTGTATTGCTCACATAATCTAATTCCTCCCTTATATTAACATTCCTGACATAACACTAAACACAAAACATAACACTGACTTGTAGTGCTAGTTCAGACCTTCGGCGCAGCATCTCAGTAGCCCTTAGGTCATGTGACCCACTGATAATAATAGTTACTGGCTGGGGCCGGGTATTATCATACAGTCATTACCAGCAGCCTTACTGAGATCTTTTAATCCTGTTGTTTGCCAGGCAATGCCACATCAACACAAAACAGCTGGATAATTTTGCTCTTGTACTGTTCATCTAAGGACACATAAGCCTTCTCAAATGATGTGCGCCCATGCCACCATCTGAAAAGAAAAGAAGGCAATGAACAGCACAAAATTCCTATCAAACCTAACCTTGCAGTCATGGCTCTTATGTTAGTTATACAGATCTGGAACAGTTGGAAGTCATTCACTACAAGACTCCAACAACAAGAAATGGGCCAAGTGTCTGTCTGAAATAGCCAAGACAAGACGGCATAAAGCATAATTAAATTACTCATTCAGACAGCCTTAACATCACAGCCTCCAGGGTTCTTCCTTGTCCCACTATGCTCAGGAAATCCTTCAGGATTCTTTAATCAAAATTAATAACCAAAGGCTGGTGAAGAGGACCAAATCGCCATCTGTGCCCGTCTGAAGCTTGGCAATGGAAAACTCTAAGTAGCCCTCATCACTTGGTTCCGCTGGGGCATAAGATTATCCAGGACTTACCAGAACTTTACTGATGAACAAAGGACCCTTTCCAAACACTGTGGAAAATTCTTGATCCTGTTCAATATGCTGCTTGGTAACTTCAGGAAGTTTTCACTGGCAATTTCCCACAACTTACGACAAATTTCTCAATTCTATTCAACATACTGGTTATAAGTTTATAAGTCTTCTCTGGCCTTCTCATGTCCTCTAGTCCATCACAAAAGAGTCTAATCTGGTAACATGTTCCCATGCAAGGGACTTGGATAGTCACTCACTGGAGATAGATAGATAGATAGATAGATAGATAGATAGATAGATAGATAGATAGATAGATAGATAGATAGATAGATAGATAGATAGGGAGGGGAGGGGGCATGGTCCATCGCTGAGAATATCAATTTTGATATATACAGTGGGTGCCTTACATTTCAGAGACAAATGAATGTCAGGATGGAAAGCTCCTCTGTCACAAATATCATGCTTATGGTTAGTAACCACCTCTGTAAATGGTTTGGTCAGTTTTTGTTAACACAAGTTGATGTAGACAGCAGGAGATTCTCTTGCCCAGACAAAAACAAAGACTTCCAGAAATCAGGGAACAATACTGATTTACACACTCAAGGCAACTGTGAAACAGGAAGGTAAAAAGATATATGATATACATGAAAAAAATGACAAGAAGGTGGTATGAATAATGATCCTTCCAAGGCATCTCTGGATCAATACTACAATTTCACTTATTCAAAAAGGAGGAAGGAATACAGATTCTCCTTTATTTGACCAAACTGAGGTAAATATACTTCTTTTGTTATTATCCTTTATGTTTGAGGCAGAATAGAAAGGTCAGGAAAGTTATGAGAACAATAAGCCCCCAAACCTAGAGTCAGATGGAAGCGTCACTAAGCTAACATCTGCATAAGACCCTTTGTACTTTCCCAGATGTAATCTGCGATGATAGGAATCTCACTAGAGAACCCATTCCCTGGGTAGGGCATGCTCTAAACCTTTTGGGCCATATAAATAGATGTTCAAGTATATAACGCATAGCTATCATTTCACATCAGTGAAACAAACGTAGACCTATTTACTTCTCAATGTATTTTATTCACATGATTTTTTTTTAGTCTTCTCAGGCTTCTATAACAAAATGCCATCCATCAGGTGATCTTACCAAGCATTTGCTCCCCACTGATCTAGAAGCAGGGAGTTCTACAAAGGTCATTATGAATGGTTTTAGCTCTCTTTAGCTTTCATATCTTCAAGACTGGGGCATTATATAAACAGCAGATTCCTGCTAAAGAAAAATGAACTCCTGTGTTTCCCCTGAGCTCGATATACAGACTCCATTAGATTGAGAGTTGAAATCTTAAAGTTGAAATGAGTAAGGAGAATTTAATAGAAACAATTATGCAAATCTTGTGACATATATAAAATCTAGTCTATTTTAAAACACTTTTCATGTATTTCTTTCAGCATGTCTAACTTAACTATTGCACAAATCTGTTGTTTTAATTTTTTTTCACTGTGATACACACAGTAAACTTTTAGAAACAACATAGTGTGCTTGAAAATTGTGTCTGCTTCTAGAAAACACTTTTCCCTGAGATTGCTTGGAGGTTTCAGACAAGCAATTGTGTTCTTAGTTACTGAACACACACACACACACACATACACACACACGCCCCCACACACACACAAATACACTATATACTAGTTACCCGTCAATGCATTTCAAAGGCAATTATAATCCATGGTTCATCCGCTTCGGTCTGTAAATCTATAATGAAGGGAAGGGTGAGATGTTTACCTAAGCCAGATGTAAAATACAATAAGTGTATTGCAACGACCTGTAATACTTCATGGATGACTGTGTACATTATATCCAAAATGTTTCCCAGAAACCAGCACATGTTTACCCGGTCTCATTCTGGCCTAAGGGATCATCTGGAACAGAAAGGGACAGATGCTGTGAGTCTGTCACCTTCACAGCTGCTTGCTTTTCCTCCAGAACATTTGGGTTAGCTCTTTGAGGGAGGGTGAGAGGGACAAAGCTTTCCAGCATATGTGGTGTAACATTTGTACCCTTACACAGAAACCTTCACTCTTTGGTCTGGCATTTCCCAAAGGAAGAAAACCGACAAGCTGATAACCATGGCTCTGATAGTGCTGTACAAATTACCATGAGCAAATCATCTGCTTGTGATAGCCCTCACTGACGAGCTTAGAGAATGAGCTAACTCCCTCTTCAACCCCCAGGCCTGGGCTACACACCATTTTAAGTAAGATTCACAGGATGCTCACATCTAACTGGATCGTCTCTTTATCAGCTTCTTACTGTCTGCAAATGTTCTTGGAATGCTTTGGCAAGGAACTAATTTCTCCATATTGCTCAATGCATTTATGTTTTCTGTACACAGCAATCAAGTTGTAGAAATTAGCTTATGTTAGAAAGAGAATTCTTATCTGGATGTTTCTCAACAAACTTGTTACATAATGCAGACTGTGCCGGAATATGGAGAGGGAGGGGCTGAATGGCACAGCACCATGCATTTTCTTTTAAGTTTCTAGGGCTTTCTAAATTGTTGTGCCTTGTTAAGGACATATGTTTCATAAGTCACAGTGTCTATTTGGCTAAACTCATTTACAGTGTGTTGTACTGATTACCAGAAACCACGAACCCACTGCTTATGAATGGAGTCAGAACAATAAGATCTTCAAAGGGATATTTCTAGTGTCTTTCTGTTGATAGGCTCAGAAACAGGAAAAAAATAGAGTGATTTTCAAGATATCATAGTGTTTTTATTTAGAGATACAGAGAAAACAACAAACGTTTCAAGACCTGACTCTAGCTGAATGTTTACTCATTAGTAAGATAGGGTTTCCATAGAGACTGGATGCAGATGTCCTCAAAATTCTATAAAAAGGAAATGCAGCCTTATGAACAGCAAGTGGACATCAAGCTAATTATTTAATTATCTCTGTATGATGTTAACATAAAATATTCAAATTTGAAAGGGGAAAGAAAGAAACTCTCTCTTTATAAGTACAGATTTTTTTCAGCTAACCCTTTTTATTATTATTATTATTATTTATTCATTTATTAAAGATTTCTGTCTCTTCCCTGAACATAGTGGACAAAGAGGACTACTGAAAACTCAAGAACAATGGCAATGGGTTTTTGATCCGACTGCACGTATTGGCTTTGTGGGAGCCTAGTCAGTTTGGATGCTCACCTTACTAGACCTGGATGGAGGTGGGTGGTCCCTGGACTTCCCACAGGGCAGTACAGATTTTTTTTTGTATTTTATTTTTATTGTAGGAGGCATACAGATTTGGGTCCCAGGAGTACTTGTCTCAGAAAAGAGGATGTCCCCAAAGTCAGCAAATGACACTCCCCTATTTCATGAGGGAAGTCAAACCTTAGGCTAACAGGTTGGTGTTATCAATGAGAGAAACAGCTCTTATCACAAAACAATAAAAGATGACTGATTCTGCCACCAAATATGAGTGCACATTATCCAGAACGACAGATATAGGTTCCCTCAAATAGCATGCTTCATTGAGGTATTTATTTCATGAACTTTTATAGCAACAGATCAAATAACATCATAAGACGACTCTTTCTTAATACACTGTAAGGTACATAGGGCAGGTCATATGCAGCAAAGCAATGAAACCTCACATAGCCCTAGATACTATCTGACAGCATTCTTTTTTTATTAATTTTTCTTGATCTCTACATTTTTTTCTGCTCCTCTCGCTGCCTATCCCCTCCCCTTCAGCCCTCTCCCAAGGTCCCCATCTGACAACATTCTTAAGCCTTTAGGTTGGTGGAAACTTGGGATCTGTTTCTATATTCCAAAGGATTTACTTAATGGCCACAAAAATGCTAGGTAATATACCTAGGGGGGATAAATGCTCACCAAGAGCCTTAAGGATGCTCCAGGACATTTTGCCTCTGGGCTTGGAGCATCAAAGCCTCTCCAGTCATTGATGATCTAATTGGTTAATCAGCCTCTGCAGACAGCTTCTTTCCAGGTCCTCTCAGTCACAGTGTGTTGCAATTTTAGGTCCCTACCGTCTGCCTTAAGAGCCCAGATTCTCACAAAAGATTCTGTGTTTTCTTCCTTTACAAGGAAATTTGACCAATTTCAAACTTCATGTCAAATGAAACTCTCTTTCTTATTTGGTCTAATTATATTTTCTCCGGTACTAGTCACGGTTTGTGTATGTCTCCTGACTGCAACTCTCCCGTGTTGTTTCTGTGCCCTTGTCTTTGTTTTCTCAAGCATTTTGCCTACCTGTCATATCAGCAACAGGTTATCTTTAATTTACTTTTTTAAGTTTGTTTACATAATGGTTTCCAGCTGTTATGTGTCAGAGTTACAGACTCTCTGCCTCATTAAGTACTTCTTACAGTAGACTAGTCTTTCACTACATACACCCAGATTACACCCTCTACTGCCCACATGTAATATCTGAAGAATTCTGGAAAGCTCCAGTTGCACAGAGGGCCTCACAAACAGCTGTATAAAAGCTGATCTTCATTGTCAACTTGGCAGTAGTTATTATCACCAAGGAGATTGGTCTGGCACACTTGGCACACTTCTGTATCTATTGGGACATTTCTAATTCAAAAGATTACCTGAAAGAGAAAGAACCAACCTAAATATGGGTGGCACCACTCAGTACGTTGAAGACTCATCCAAAATCAAAGGGCCAAAGGGCAAAAAGCATTCATCAACCAACATTGTCTTCCTCTGACTCCTGGGAAGACATGTGTTAATTGCTCTGCTTGAGTTGCCATACCCTCCCTGCCTTCTGGACTGAACCCTCTACATCTGGGTGTCACAGTAAAATTCTTGTCCTTCAGCAGATTGATTTAAGGAGATATTCACTCCTGATACCATCCTCTAATACTCTTCAGAGCATATACACCATTATATGTTGTTTGCTTCTTAACATGTTAGCCTAGTCGTATTCTACATATCATCTCTTTGATTCTTGGATGTAATTCTCAATGCTTCTGGTAGATGTTTATTGAAAATACAAGACTAGTGTAGTGATTCATGTCTATCATACCAGTACTGGGGGACCCTGATGCAGTGGAATAGGGCCCTGTATTATGAGGACAAGTGTCAGCAAAACTGAAGAAAAGAGAAAAAGAGAGAAATAAATGAGATAAAAGATGGGAGAGGTAGATAATGATAATCCTTAGACTGCCTCTTAGAGGTTATTAGAAAGCAGTTTCTAATGGTGTGCAAACAGAACTGGGAGACACTTGGTGGGATTTTAATGGATTGGCTGAAAAGATGAGTACTAAACACAGATTCCCTGTGGAGTCATCCTAATGACTTCACAACTATGCCTTTGCTTACATATTCCTGAAGAGTGATGACGGTGATAATTATCATTTTCTACAAAACCAAAATTAGATTTTCCCTTGAAGTATGACCATATTCATGACTAAATCTTATTAGAAAATGAAGAATCATAAAATGGAATGCTAAACAATTGCTTATAAAATGGGAAAAGACATTGCTTTCTCAGAAATTTTGACTGTGTGTTGGAAAAAAAAATAAAACCTTATGATACCTTCGATTTGTAAATCAAATACATCTACATTTAGATACCTGTGGTGGGGTTAAAAGGAACAGAAAGGGAAAGTACTTACAAAATACTTTGAACTGTATCTTCTTCACGGAAAATTGAGTATAATTAGTCAGAAAGTTATATGAATCAGGAATCAATGGAAACTCCAAACAGCACAGTCAGCCTGTGAGTCTGCACACAGGAAAATGTTCTTGGTCATTCTTTAACTGAAGATTGTATTGGAATGGTCGTCACCTACACAAATTCCATATTTTACTGAATATTGCTTGAAAAGTGGACTGCAGTCAGGAAGAAATAATACTGTATTTGAATAGTCATATATACTTATGTGAGAATATTTGTGATTACATATATTGATGTAAAGGTTACTATTCTTCAACAAGAAGTTAAGCATATATAAAATGCATTTTTTGGTGATCTGACATAGATATAAAAATCACTTACAAAGCATACCTGTAAAACTCAAGGCTCTGGAGCTATAATGAGTACACTAAAAATTGTCTCTTTATCCCTTTCTCTGCTGCTAACCCACCATATACATTAAGAAACACCTGAATCATACTTACAAGGTTATGATCATTGTTCCAGCATTCCAGTCATTCTGACTAGGGTCAGATGAAATCTCAGAGTGGTTTTAATTTGCATTTCCCTGATGACCAAATTTGTTAAACATTTCAAACAAATATTTATTGGCAGCCGGGCGGTGGTGGAGCACGCCTTTAATCCCAGCACTTGGAGGCAGAGGCAGGCGGATCTCTGTGAGTTCGAGGCCAGCCTGGTCTACAAGAGCTAGTTCCAGGGCAGGAACCAAAAACTACGGAGAAACCCTGTCTCGGAAAATCCAAAAAAAAAAAAAAATATTTATTGGCACATCTTCTTTAAGAACTATTTGCGCACTTTGTTAACTTTTTTTCGTTTTTTGACTGGCAGCTTTATATTGTTGATATCTACATTTTTTAGTTTGTTATTTAATCTGAATATTAATTTCCTGTATTTTTATCAAAATTGCTTCCCATTCTGTCTATTCACTCTGTTGATTTTTCCCTAACTGTTCAGAAACATTTTAATTTCAAGCAGTCTCATTTGTTGATTTGGAGAATTATTTCCCCTCTATTAGAATTCTCTTGCGAAATGTTTTGCCTATTCCTATGACTCTATCTATATCTATTCCCTATGTTTCTCCACAGTACTTTTAGTTTGTCAGATTTTAGGTTGAGGTCATTGATCCATTTTGAAATGATTTTTGTGTAGAATTTACTGGCATTTGTTTTCCTGATTTCCAACCATTCTGGTTTAGTCAAAATAATACTTTAAATTATTTTTAATTTACTTTCTTTAATTTAAAAACAATCTCCTTTCATTTACATACCAATCCCAGTTCCTTCTTTCTCTCCCTTTCTCCTGCTTCCCCCATCTTTCCCCACTCCATCTTCCATAAACTCCTCAGAGAGAGTTAGTCCTCCCATGGGGAGTCAACAAAGTCTGAAACATCAAGTTGAGGCAGGACCAAAACCCTTCCTGTATCTAGGCTGAACAAGATATAAGGAATGGGCTCCAAAAAGCCAGTTCATGCACTAGAGATAAATTCTGGTACTGCATCTGCTTCCATCAGTTACTGGATGAAAGTTCTATGATGACAATCTGGGTAGTCATCAATAATCCAATTTAAAAAATGGGTTACAAACCTAAACAAAGATTTCTCAACAGAGGAATCTCAAATGGCCAAAAGACACTTAAGAAAATGTTCAAGAACAAATGCATGGAGTCTTAGCTGGGGTAATCCTTGTGGAATTTTCATAGTTTCAGATTTCTTCTGATGGAAGCAGATGCAGAGATCCACAGCTAAGCACTGGTCTGAGTTCCCGAGTCCAGTTGAAGAGAGGGAGGAGCAATAATATGAGCAAAGGGTTCAATATCATGATGAAGAAACCCACAGAGACAACTGACGTGAGCTAGTAGGAACTCACTGACACTAAACTTACAGCTGGGAACAGAAAGGGAGAGCAAGGAAAGAGGTATCTTGAAAAAGAGATAATGGATAACTCCAGTTATGGAGTTAGGGAGAAACCTGGCACTATGGAAATTCCACAAGGATGAGCTCGGCTAAGACTGCAAGCAATAGTAGAGAGGGTTCTTGTACTTAAAAGTATTTTTAATTTGTGTTTTTCTGGTTGGTTAAGAATGTAAATAATGTAAAAATTAATTTTAACCATTTGTATTCCCCCTTTGAATTGCTGGTCCAGGCTATCCCAGAGACCCCCAAAATCAAATGAGATATTACCATTATTTTTGTTGCCTACCAGAAATCTATGGTAAGACTCCATTATTGAAGATACCAAATATTTGATCATAGAATAAGAAGAAATCAAAGTGTTACTGGCCTTGAATTCTGCTCTTCTGGAAGTGAAATGTGTTCTTTACTATTGAGTCACCTCTCTTGCTCCAAATTTTGTAAGTTTTTAATATTTATTTTAGTTTATGTGTATGTATGTAGATCATAGGACAACTCAAGGGAATCAGTTGGTCATTTATCTCTAACTTGTAGGTTTCAGGACTCAAAATCAGATCACCAGACTTGGCGCGAGCAACTTAACTCAATAAGCCGTCTTGTGAGTGGCATAGGTTTACTTAATAACTATCATTGTGGAATGAAATCTCAGTGTAGTTTTAAATTTATTTCTCTGATGGTCTGATGGCACTTGATGTTGGACATTGTTTCTATATTCATATTATCCATTTTTATTTCTTTCCAGTGAAGGAAATAAAGGAATTTAAAATTAATAAGGAGGAAATTATCAGATGATAGTCCTATCTCTGTCCTCAATTTTTGTTTGTTTTGGTTCTTCAACAGTTTAGGAAAATATCCCAGAGTGCAGGTTCAGCCATAGTGATGATAATTAATGCTGACTCATGTACAGAATCCAGGGCAGAGCCCTGTTCCATGAACATCAGATACTTTCTGCAACCATGTGAGGGATGGAGGATCCTTGTCCCAAAGAGTGGCAGAACTCATTCTGAGTCAAATGGGCAAAAGTGGAGTCTTCTGATGTGGGGGCCAGAATTGTTACTATGACAGAATTGCTGATGTTGGATCCTGCATAATAGATAAAGAGATCTATGGGGAAAAAAAGAGGTCAAGATGGGGACTTGTCTTCTGGCACAAAGCTCTATCGATGTCATGGTAAAGAGGAAGCCTTGTCTCTCATCAGATGCACGCCTGGTACCATGTACGAAGGTGGGGCTTTGTCTTGCTATATAGCAAGCCATGGAGAAAGAAGTAAAGGTAGACAAAGGTTTGTCCAGGAGGAGGCATGGGAAGTAGGTTCTTCTTTTACAGTTTTGAGCCCTCTGAGCCACACATTTCTTTTAAGTATAAAGATCTATTATGATTTGCCTTTCTATATAAAATTAAGATTAAAATCTTCCTTTTCCTTAGAAGATTTCTGCTATTGCTTGGGAATGTAGTCTTATTCCTTCCAACAGGTTCTAGTCAGTTGCTAACATTTCTGTTTTTCCAAAAGTTTGGTTTTCCCTGGCATTATTTCACAGATTAGGTCAAGCTCTGGAAAAAGCAAAGAGCTATTTTCACTTTGCTTGCATTTATGAGTGTTTGTTGTGCAGTGTTCTATAAATTCCAGTACATGTTGAAGGCTTGATCCCCAACTAGTAGTGCTACTTTGAGAGGTTCTGTACATTTTAAGAGGTGAGACTTTTCTGAAAGAAACTGGTCATAGGAGAGGTATCCTTCAGTAACTGTATTTTGCTCTGTTCCTCCTTAAATCATGATTTCCATAAAGTGAACAACTTTGCTCTTCATTTCTGCTCCTCCCATGGTGCTCTAATTTACAATGATTCAGAAAAAATCACTTGAAAATGTGCTGAAACAATGAACCAAAGAAATTGTTCCTCCTTTTACATTGCTCTGTTAAATAGCTGTGTTATAGTGGCAAGAAGTGGCATTATCACTTAAGATTGGCAACAGAGAAATGAGGTCACTGCTGTAAGTAAAGCTGCCCATGAGTGTTGGGGAATAATTATTTTGAGGTGTTACTTCTCTTTACCCTGCATGTGTTTTATTCTGTGAAGCTGTATCTAAAACACCTGAAAGTCCTAAAAGAGATGAACGGCCAATAGAGAGGCAGGAGCAAGGATAGGCAGGGCTAGCAGGCAGAGAGTGTAAACAGAAGGAGAAATCTGGAAGAAAAAAAAATAAGAGCAACAACAGAGCAATGAGAGGCCAGACACCCAGCTAGAGAGCAAGCCATGGAGAAAGAAGTAAAGTAAGATATACAGAAATAGAGAGAAAAAATGATCAGAAGTAAAAGGTAGTCAGGATAATTTAAAGTTAAGAATAGCTGGCCAGAAACAAGCCAAGCTAAGGCTGGGAATTCATAACTAAGAATAAGTCTCTGTGAGTGCTTTAGTTGGGAGGTTGGTGGTGGACTGATGTGGGAGGTCCTTCTGTATATGTGTTGCTTTTATTGGTTAATGAATAAAGTAGATGCTTGGGCCTATAGCAGGACAGAATATAGTCAGGCTGGAAAAGATACAGATGGAAATTAGGCAGAGTCAGGGAGGTGCCATGAATCGGCCGACGGAGATAGACACTGGATGATACCTTACAGGTGGGCCATAGTCACATGGCAATACACAGATTAAAACAAATGGGTTAATTTAAAAAGTAAGAGTTACTTTGTAAGAAATCTAAGCTATTTGCCAAGGAGTCTTGTAATTAATTAATATTTTCTGTATAATTATTTCAGGTCTGGGCATCCTGGAATTAACAAATAGTCTCTACCTACGGAGGGCCTCTCAAAAAACCGTAAGAGCAAAAACAACACACACACACAATGATGAGGTCCTTAAGCACTTGGAACTAGTTACGAAACTATTTAGTCCAAGGAAATTCTAGAACGTGATAAGCAGAGATCAGTAATAAAGTCTAGTGGGAGCTGGGAACAGACTGACTATAGCAAAGCAGGTAAAATAGATGTTTGATGCTCAAGAGATTTTAGATGGAAATGAAGACTCTACTTGGAGTTGAACCAAAGACCAAGCACATTGTGTGTGGTACAGAGCTTGTCAACAGTTTTGTCCCTGTGCTGAGATTTTGAAGAAATATGAATTTAAAGATGATTTGTGTATTTATCTTGTAGAGAAAGTATGATGATGGATGATATAATATGCTTATTATTCTATGTAAGTCAAGTTTATAGTGAGAATAGGGATGCAAAAGCCGAGGAACAAGAATTGAAGAGCTTGTAGTTTAGGAATAAATGGAACATGTTTACTTTTGCAGCCATAGGTTCCAAGACTAGAATGGTTTTTTGTTTAAAATGGGGCTTCTTCCACATACGACCACCTTAAAGTATTCTTCACTACATATACTGCAGCCATGTTGAAAGCAGAGTCAGCCACTACGCAATTTGGCATCAGCTGCATGAAGTTGGTTTTACTGAAATGCAGAATGTCAGAAATGTGAAGCTGTAGAGAGACTTCTGTGCAGACATCAAAGGAAAACCACAGAAGTCAGAGAATACTTGACAGGATCAGGAAGGCTGAAGCCAATCCATGAGACTAATGTTCATGAAGCTTTGATTGTGTGGTTGAAACTATATTGGACTCTATGGTGTGAGAGAACAGAATTGTGAAATGCTTACTAAAGAAACCTGTAAACCATGACAAACAGGCCAGGAAAGAGACCATGTGACTTTTAATGTCAAAACATGGATACTGGCTGCCCAAGTTCTTTGGAGCACATAAATGCCAGGACATGCTTAGAACACGAGATGTAGATAACAGTCTGTCATGTGTGCCTTGACAGATTCCAATCTTGTCTTAGCCCTATACCTCTTTTTAATGCCCCCATTTTTCTTTTTTGAGATGAGAGTGTTTACTCACCATATAAAATCTTAGTATAATGTAATTAACTATATTTTACAAGAACTCATACCGAAGTCTTGCTCTGAAATTGGAATGAAACATTGAACTCGGACTTTTGAAAAATGCTGGAATGTGGATACATCCATTTCTCATTTTCAAAATTAAAACAAAATTGTATTAAATTGTAACTAAAATCAGCACAATATACCTTTTATCTTAAGGATTTAGATGTAAATAACTAACATTTTTCAATCTGAGCACAAAGAACAATGGCAGGTCTTTCATATTAATATTTAATAAAGTAATTTTATCTTTTCAGTAGCATCTACTAAAATAGCATTTAATTTTCTTTTGACAAGTTTTAATTTTTCAGTTGACTTGGAATATAGATATTTTAACTCCGTGTGTATGTGAGTTGAAACAAAGTTTCAGGGTAAGTTAAATTCTTATCTCTATTCTTGCAACGTGACTCCATTTACTAAGAGACTGTTTGGAGGTACAAAGGAAAACATGCAACCATAAAAAAAGTGTTATCTAGAAAACACCAAGTGACTGTGAAATCAGAAAAATATTATGAACAGGGAGGAAATATCGAAACTGTGTTTTCTTCTATATCTGAAATTTATACAGTTTGCAAATGCAGAATTAGTGGTGAATTTTTTTATTGATTTTATTAAGCTATACATTTTTCTTCACTCCCCTCCCTGCATCTTTAATCCCCTTCAAACTTCTCCCAAGATTCCCATGCTCCCAATTTACTTAGGAAATCTTGTCTTGTACTTACTCCCATGCAGATTAGATCCATGCATGTCTCTCTTAGGGTCCTCATTGTTGTCTAGATTCTCTGGAAGTGTGATCTGTAGGCTGGTTTGCTTTGCTTTATGTTTAAAAACCATTTATGAGTGAGTACATATTATAATTGTCTTTCTGGGTCTGGGTTACCTCACTAAATATATTTTCTAGCTCAATCCATTTGCCATCAAATTTCAAGATGTCATTATTATTTTTTTCTTGTTATGGAGTACTACATTGTGAGTGCACCACATTTTCCTTAGCCATTCTTTGGTAAAGGGGCATTTAGGTTGTTTCCAGTTTCTAGTTATAACAAACAGTGCTGCGATGTACATAGTTGAGCACATGTCCTTGTGGTACGAGTGAGCATCCTTTGAATATATACCCAAGAGTGGTATTGTTGTATCTTGAGGAAGGCTGTTTACTAATATTCTGAGAAATCACCATACTAATATCCAAAAGGGTTATACCAGCTTGTACTCCCACCAGCAATGCAGGAATGCTCTCTTTACCCCACAACCTCTCCAGCATAAGTTGTCATCAGCGTTTTTGATTTTGGCCATTCTTACAGGTGTAAGATAGAATCTCATAGTTGTTTGAATTTGCATTCATCTGATGACTAAGGATGTTGAGCATTTCCTTAAATGTCTTTCAGCCATTTTAGATGCCTCCATTGAGAGTTTTCTGTTAATGTCAGTACACATTTTTATTGGTTTATTTGTACTTTTGATGATCAATTTGTGTAGCGGCGTAAGTGAATGCAGACAGATTGTAATAATATATACAGCTTTAATGGGGAAATAGACTTACAGAACCATAGGTTCCCGCGGAGAACAGGAAAGCAGAAGGGCCGGTTGGGAGCACACCCGCAATCTTTATAAGTAAATAATATCCTCGGGGGACCCCGCCCCCTGCTAGCAAGGTGATTGGCTGGATCTCTCCTACAAATTTTAGTTCTTTGTAAATTTTGGAGATCAGCCCTCTGTCTGATGTGGGGTTGATAAAAATGTTTAGTGAAAACTTAAATGAATAAAAATAATATTCAAACAAAAGCTATGGGTTACTTTGTACATTTTGGGTGGTAGAGGATGATGCTTCTTTTATTTTTATTTTCATGTGATTAGAGATTCTTTGTGGTTTTCATGATGCTTTGGTAATGAGATATTGAACCTGGTGCCTAGAAACATCAACATTTAAACTACTGTTACTAGATAGCTGTCTTCAGTATTACTTAATAGGATAAAGGTTGAGATTCCCATGGTATCTCATCAGAACACAGTCCCTTGTGTTGCAGGGCCAGTTGCCTTGAATCTGTCAACAGTAGATTCTCAGTAAGAGGAACATAAGCCCTCCAGTAGTGACTATGTTTATTCTCAAAGCAAAAATAACATATTCTTGAAGTGAAACAAATTATTCTTCAGTAAATTACATCTAAAAATTCTCAATTTCACGTAAAACTCAACTTGACACTTTGGTCATGCTAAGAATTGAACCCAATGCCTTTAACTATTAAGTGCATGATGTATTGCCTGCTGACAACCCACCTGCCCCCGGGAACAAGCAATTAACTAGCCTTACAAAACTCAATTCTGGTTGTTATAGTTAGTGACCTTTATACTAGAGGGTGATGTGGACTCTTATTTAGTCGTTATGTGGATATTTTTTTTTGATATGAACTGTACTGTGCTTTCCCTGTTCTTTTTATGTGATCTACATTCCAGTGTTATTGGCCTATGAGTCTATTTTGCTTTTTATCATTTCCTTTTTGATTAACTCTTCTTTAGAAAATTTCATATGCTACTTCTGCGTATAGTTTGTTTGGTTTGAGGAATCCAAGTATTTTTTTAATTTATTAGATTTTTAAAATATACCAATTCAAGTTACCACTCCCCCCTCCTCCCATTCCCTCCACACATTTTCCCACCCCACCCCCATCTAATACTCAGGGAGGGTAAGTCACATTGCTTTGTGTAAGGTACAAGGCCCTCCCTACTATATCTAGGCTGAACAAGGTATACATCCAAAGAGAATAAGATCCCTCAAAGCCAGTACATGCCGTAGGGATAAACCCTGGTGCCACTGCCAGTGACTCCTCAGTCTTCCCCATACATGAAATTGTCAGCTACATTCAGAGGAACTAATTTGGTCCTATGCTTGTTCCATCCCAGTCCAGCTGGAGTTGGTAAGCTCCTATTAACTTAGGTAAACTGTTTCAGTTGGTGAATCCATCATGGTCTTGACTAGATTGCTCATATTCTCATTCCTTTGTCCCTTCAACTGGACTTTGGAAGCTCAGTCCAGTGCTCTGGTGTGGGTCTCTACCTCTGTTGCATCAATTGCAGGATGAAGGTTCTATGGTGATATTTAAGGTAATCATCAGTCTGACTATCGGACAAGTCAAGATTGGGCCCCCTCTCCTCTATTGCTTAGGATCTTAGCTGGGGTCATCTTTGTGGGTTCCTGGGAATTTCTCTAGAGCTCAGTTTCTGCTAAACCTATAATGGCTCCCTCAATTAAGATAACTCTTTCCTTGCTCTCATCTCTGTCCTTCCCCATCTCAACTATCTCATTCACTCAAGTTTTCCTAAACCCTCCCCATCTCCTCTACTCTCCCCCTTCTACACTCTCTTCTCCCCCCACCCCCATGCTGCCAATTTTGTCAGGTGATCTTGTATGTTTCCAATTTCTAGGCAGATCTATATATGTTTTTCTTTGGGTTCACATTATTACTTATCTTCTCTAGGATCAATGTCTCTTTCTTATAGCTAGTATCCACTTATGAGTGAGTACATACCATATTCAACTTTTGGGGACATGTGTTTTCTCACTCAGGATAGTGTTTTCTAATTCCATTCATTTGCACACAAAATTCAAGATGTCATATTTTTTTCCGCTGAATAGTGTAGAACTCTAATGTGTTAATGTGCCACATTTTCCTTATCCATTCTTTGGTTGAGGGGGCATCTTGGCTGTTTCCAGGTTCTAGCTATTACAAATAATGCTCCTATGAACATAGTTGAGAAAATGCTTTTGTAGTATGATTGATCAGCTTGGTATTGGCATAAAAACAGAGAAGTTGACCAATGGAATCAAATCAAAGACCCAGATATTAATCAACACACCTATGAACACCTGATTTTTGACAAAGAAACTAAATTTATACAAAGGAAAATGGAAAGTATCTTCAACAAATGGTGCTGGAATAAATGGATGTCAACATGTAGAAGAAGGTAAATAGATCCATATCTATCGCCATGCACAAAACTCAAGTCTAAATGCTCATTACAGGTATAACTTTGTTAATCTGTAGCAACTGAATTCATACTTCTTTTGATCCAAGTGTAAAGACTCACTAGATATTTCTTTCCTTCAATTCACTTTCTCTGTAGCTATTTTACCCAATTCTTAAAAGGTCTCCAAAATATTGTCTTTTGCATAACGTTTATTTCTGAAATCAGATAGATGGTCTGCGCTATAATTTGGCTAACAGGCCTTAAGACACTATGTAAATGATGGAGTGAAGATTCTTATCATAGCTGCCTATGTGCTCAGATGATTTCACTTCTGACCAATGCCCGTGAATCAAACACAGTATCCTTGAAACAAAGGGAATTGCTAGAAAGTCGCCCACAGCCCTCACTCCCATTTATCTGTGCAACGTGTGTCCTCAGCTTGGAGCAAAGCTTTGTCATCCACCTTGGCATTCTGTGACCCTCATAGTTTATACATGATAGTGACTCTATCATTACTCCAGCTTGTCCTTCCATGTTATGACTGTCATTTGCCCTTTCAAAAGATTCATATTACTTTGAAGTGATAATGCTAGAACTAATTCTCATTCTTGATGCCACTCTGCTCTATATGTCTTCATTCACTGAAAATCTGAGCTGCTTCTAGATTATCAGTGCTTTTCATTATCAATTCTAGTAATAATGCATATGACCTTTAACACCTACCCATCCCCAGGACTTTTTAAATGACATTCCATATTATTTATATGCATTTTTAATTAAAAACCACATTAGGTATATATACTTGCTCAGTGACATCTTTTGAAATGTGATGTAATGTAAAGTGGGTAAATCAGCAAATGTATTTCCTCTTATCTCTTCCATGTGTGTGGTGAGCATCTAATAACAAAATCTACTCGCAAACATTCAGTTGTGCAATAAGTCATTGTTAACTGTAATAATTACCATGTTGAACATTAGTTCTTCTGAAAGCATTTTTTTCTAAATCCAACTTTGCATTTTTACCACATATTCCCTGACACGCCCAAGCCTCTGATGCTTACATTGGATCCATATCTCTTTGTGTGTATGAATAATGCTAAAATGAAGATGGGAGTGCTTATATTTCTTCACCATACTGCTTCTACTTCTTTAGATATTCACCTAGAGACATTGTGAGATGACATAGCAGTTCTTTATAATTCTTAATGGATTTCTGTAGTTTCTTAAAATGGATCTACTAGTTTTTCATTACCACCTACGATGTTCAAGAGCTTCCTTTTTTCTCCACATTCTAACACTTAACTTTTGTCCTTTGGAAAATAGTTGTTAATTTTTTTTTCTTGCCCATCTTTGATTCCATGATCAAGGTCATTGTTTCTTTAAAAGACTTAATCCTAATTAGTTTTCAGAATGCTTGAGATATTTTTTGAAGTTCTGTTTTTGTGCATGTTTCTGGGTGAGCTGAATCAATGCAGTGAGCGACATGGGCAGACCTTGTGTGAATGCTGAGAGAATGAGAGTTGTGTAAGAAGAAATTCTTTTTGTTAAGACAGGCTTGCTTGCCCAAGACATACACAAAGCTTTTTCCTAAATCAGAAATGGTGGCTCTGGGTTCTGGAATCCTCTTCTATGCCCACTGCTGCTGGATTCCCTTCTACTCCAGGGGCTCTTTATTCCCAGGCTTTTTATATTTATTTCTTTTGTTTTCTAAATATTGGAGCTCTCCAGTCTCCTTGCCTCATCCCATCTGTGTATACATTGTACCATTCATCCCATAACCATATTTGACCTTAATTCTAAGTTATTCATGAACTTATACGGCCATGGATCCAAAATTAATTCCCTGGCTTCAAACTACCTTTGAGTCCCAGACTCGTTCACCTGGACAACTGAAAAATCTAACAGATCAACAATATCATTATCCTAGAAAACATTACTGAAAAGACATAATTTCCTCAAACATGTTTTCCCCTGAAGGTATCTGCTGTCAGTATCTATGTCAGACACAGCATCTATTTTAGTATTATGAAAAAAAAATAAAGCTGAAAATTATTTTCTTTTTATTTTTCTAGTGCTATCAACTAGAGCACCAGCAAACCCTCAACACAGCAAGCCCTGTCTGGACACACTTATCCCATTGTATAGTTCTCTCAAACCCACCAAGTCTCAATGCTTGGCTGACACACTGTATTGAACTTCTCTTGCTTCTACTTCAATGCTGCTTCTGGGTAACCCAGAATGCAACCAGAATCACCTTTCTAAAGTATCAACCAGATCCTAGTCATTTTTCCTTAATGAATGCTTGTTCCTTAGATGACATCCCATACTCTTCCCTATGATTTAACGTTTTATTTTCTCTCACTGCCGTCTAGTTAAACTGGACTAAGGATAAGGATCTCAAATGGAGCGACTTGCAGTAAAGGCCTTTTAAGTTAGCTCTTGTGCTACTGGAAAATATGTGCATGAAAAGCTCTTCTCATTGATAATACAGCTTTAATAAGTAAATGTTTAACTATACAAATTTGGCAAACAGGGGAGGTGTGACACCTTTCAGCGGTGCTGGTTTGGGTTTAAAGACAGAACGATCATGATGGGCAAGAGAGATGATTTGGGTTTGGCAGGTCAAAAAATAGAGAGTTGGAGCAAGTATTAAGTCCCAAACTAGGATAGAATGTAGGTTTAGGGGATGAAAGTCCATAAATTGGAGTCTCCAAATGGGATCATGGCACTCAATTAGAAGTCACTCGACATAGTAGACTGGGAATCCCTGCCCACCAAGGTAACACCCAAGGCTCCTGTCTTGGGCACAGGAATAAGAGAGTGATCACAGAAGGCCTGGGTCTTCTCCCAGCTTTCCATGTGAGGCTTTGGTACTGCTAGCATGGCCGTGTGGACGCTCGGCTTGAGGTCAGTATCCATCTTATAGGTATTGGAGCTTTGGTTCAGACGCCCTGGCTTGGGAACAAAGGAAACTGCCACTCCATCTTTTATACAGGGTTTGAAGGCAGATGAGGGCCTGGGCTCTGGGTTCTGTCTTGAGTTTTTTACCTCTGGGACTTCGAACCACAGTGGTCCATCAAACCGCCTCCTCCCCTTCTTACATTGACTGAGAGCCTTCAGCACAGTCTCCTTAGCACAGGGGTCTGGACTCTTCTCAGGACCCTCTGCAGAGTAGGTTCCATTTCCCAGAGAGTTCAAGGCGCTGGCTCTACCATCAGGAAGGGCAATCTTGACCGTCACAGAGCTGCTGGTCCATCCAGGCTCGTGTAAACTCCAAAACCATTGTTTCATACAAGCGCTGGAGAGATCTAGGTCCCGGGTGGAGTCTGCGGGAAGTCTGGTAGAGGAACGCCTCCAGGTCCCCGCCACTCTCTGGGGCGTGTGGCGGTTCTGGTGAATTTTGGTGCCAGGGCTTTGCTGAATCCATGTAGTACGAGGTCTAGACCTGGGGGCAGGAGCAGGTAACGATCTTTGGGGTGAACCCAGGGAGCTGCCCATCCTCACAGCTTCCGACAACCAAGGACCTGCCAAGGGGAGGACCGTTGGCTGTGGGCACGAGGCTGAGAGAGGGTGGTGGGAACACACACGTGCTGTTGTTTCAAGACAGTGTGTACACAGTTCCCACTGGCTTTCCGATGTGAAATGTGTATATTACTCATTCATATCTATATCTCACCCTTATAAACTGTACAATTCTTAAATGTTTACAAATACATGTGTAGTGTGATCCTCAATCCAGAAACACATTCCTATCTATTCTTGCCACAGCACTTACCCTCTCTGCAATTCTGTGTCTTTCAATTTGAATAGAATTATGTGTGGAAGTCTTGTGTGGTTGGAAGATTTTAACATCCATCCTTGCTATGGCATGTACCTCATTTTTTTACACCCCAAATTATTCCATTACATGGGTAATTGCATTTGTTGAACACTTCGTTCCATCAAGTGCAACGTGAGTATCAACAACAATCGTGCCTCAGATGCTCCATGTACAAGGGTTCGTGTGTACAAATTAACATTGCCGACTCATGGTGATCCCTGGTTGGACCTTTTAAGTGACGGCCAAATTCAATTGTTCTCAGTTTTGCACCATGGGACACCTAACTGGGAACCTCACTTTCATTTTACTCTTGCCGTTTAGAGAGAGAAGGCATAATGATTTTTAGAGTCCACAGTAATTGCATATGGGATACTTAAGGGGAAATTTTCTTTCATTGTAAGGAAAAAAATGAGCATTATTCTTTTGAATGCTCTTAAAATCTAAACACCTAGTTTCCATTTCGTTAAGTGGGATGCATTTTTCTTCCAGCGAAGTTGTTAATTTCATTTGTTACCATTTATCGTCTATAGGAATCATGGTGGTAGGCCACAGCTTAAAATTCAATACTGATGCTCATGTAGACTACTGAAATGTTAGCCTGTGGTCCTCTTCTGTGAACACTGATGCAATCTCTTTCATCCCACCTCCTTCCCTTTTCTTGCGGTTCCTCTCCCTTGCTCCCTCTCTTTACCGTCTTACTTTCTGTTTTATGCTGCTATTATGTATTTTAGAGTTTGGATACTGAGTTTGTCCCCCTACTTCAAGTCATTCATATGTGGAAAGCTAGTCTCCTCGGTGTGGCAATGAAGGGAAGGTCATTAGTTCACTAGGGGTGTGCCTACAGAAGAATTCAGGATGGTTTCTTGAATGAGTCTCTGGGCAATCTACCTCAAGGTTTCTGTTAGAAAGAAGCAAGGTAGCTATTTCTTGATTCCTTTAGCTCCCAGTGTAAACATGATCTACACTTCTTGCTTATAATCCTTCCATCTTTGCAATACTATCCACATGAAGCCTTCAAGAGAGCCCATTTGATGACAGTACCCTGCATGTGAACCTCCAGAACTCTGATCAAAATAAACATAATTTTAGAAGGTAGCCTACCCCAGGTATCTCATCATAACAAAAAAGATTGGCTACTGTATGTACAAAGTAAAAATAAAGAGCTTTTAAGTCTAAACAAGATAAGGTTTTCATGGATACTAAGTGAATAAAATGATAACATTTGAAGGACTGTTAAAGACCTTGTGAAATGGACTATACTCTTGAAGAATTTTCCTAGATGCAGGTGAATAGAGCACCCCTGAATAGATCACAGTGCTAAGTGACAGAAAGCACAGGTAGGCAAAAGAACCAAATCCAGGAACAAACAGGTTCCTCCAAGATTGGAAAGAGGTATGTGGTGGACATTAAAAAGATTTTGAAAAGAAGGTCCAAGTTGTCAGCGAGAAGTCTGAAGTACTGCCAAATAAAAACCTTTCCACTCTCTGACTAGTTCATTTTCATCCTCCCAAGGGTCCTTAAGTAATGATCTACAAAATGTAACTTTGAAAACAGAAAGTAATTCGAAACTATAACATTCTTGTCAATCCTGCAGTTCACGATAATGATGCCAAGAACTTAGAGCCTTGGGAATCCTTCCAGGAAGTATTATCATTATAGTGGATGGGTAATGCCTGAGGGTACAGATTTCTTTAAATGCATGTTTTCTTCTTGATTCTACAGTTTTCTGTGTTTATGGGAAACTGCAATAAGCTCGATGAATATTGTGTTAAAGTGCTTGTCCCAGTTAGCACTAACTGTCAACTTGAAACCTGAAAAGTAAGTCTCAAGTAATTGACTTTATTGAGTTGCACTGTGCATTTCAAAGAAGAATTTTCTTGATTGTTAATTGCTGTAGGAGCCTCTACCCCACAGTGTGGAGCACAATCCACTGACTTGATGATACAAGACTGTATAGGAAAGCCAGCTAAATATGAGCTATCAAGTGAGACAGCAAACTAAGTTTCATCATATTCTTTTGCATCAAGTTCCCCTTTCAGTTCCTGACCTTACTTCCCTCAGTGAAGGGATCTAACCTGGTATATGAAGTAAATCCACCAACACCAAGTTTGACTTACTGTTTAATCAGTGGAACAGAAAGCCAACTGGAAAATTGTCTAAATCCTGACATTCTTATTTAAACTATTGCAAGAATAGAATGCATACACACAAATGGGACAAGTGTGGCTAGCGGAGAAAATCATGCCTCACTGAGTAGCTATAGGCAATTAATGGCTACTAGAAGAAGTGGAGTCTGCTTTCTTCAAGGCATTCCTTGAGCTGCTACCCATGTGCCAGTAAAAGATGTTTGAGCTCATGCACATATAAGTAGCACTAGATGAACTTGAGGGTTTTGAACCAAAGAGAACATAAGCTAGGATAAAAAATGATAGTGTAGTTGAAAAAGCGGAAACAGAGACCTCTTTGATCAGCATATGTTACATGCATGTATAAAATTCTCAAACAAACAAAAGCAAATAAAATTCTTTGGAAAAATATAACATGAATATATCACTTAGCACATACACACACACACACACAGAGAGAGAGAGAGAGAGAGAGAGAGAGAGAGAGAGAGAGAGAGAGAGAGAGAGAGAGAGAGAGAAACATTTTCTTTACAATATTTCCCAGTTCTTTTCTAGCTCACTCCTTCCCCTAAGCAATGTTGCCTATGTGTTTACTACTTTGTGCTGTCTTCTGTTTGAGCTCGGAAGCATTTGTATTTTCTCATTTTGTCAAGGTGAGGGTCAACTTTTGCTTATACTTTACATTACTTCCATTAGATTCCACCTTGAGAGTATTCTAAAGTAAATACGCTAGAACATCTTGAGATATAATTAAAACACAATACAGCATGTGCATTTCAGGTTTCATTAGCTCTTGGTATATTACCAGACATGAGGGCCCATCACAATAGTGAGCGTTAATGTTTCCATCACCTTACAAAGTAGCATCTGCTTGAAATTGATCACCTGTCTCCTCCCACCTGATCTCAGCCATCAACAACCACTAATATATACTATATCTCTGCTATAATGCACTTTCGAGGATGTCTGTTTCTGTGGAGTTGCACAACATGTGGCCCCTTCTGACTGTCTTCTTTCAATGATGTTCTAATTGAATCACCTATGACAATACTGTTCATATCATGAAACTGTTCTGTTGTGTGGGTATATTCTATTTTACACATTTTTTGTTGTGAATAAAATAGCTTTAAATATTCAGATCTAAATAAGTTTTACTCAAATATTTTCATTTTTCTTAAAACAAAATTTCTGGCCTAATTCGTAATGTACTATGGAAAAACTGAAAAAAAGGTACCAAGATGTTCTCCAGACTGGCAGCAGCATTTTGTTCTTTCCAGAAGTGCATGAATGCTCTGATATCTACCTGTGGTCCTCAAACTGGTGATCTCCTAAGATTTGATTCTACTCTGTGAGAAATGGTAGTTTTGCAGAGATAAATTTTGTGTTCACTGAATGAATGATATGAAATATCTAATGAGCTTCATTTCCACTAATTTTTTTTTGAAGAAAAACAGATTCACATCTTTTGTTTTTGTTTTGCTGGGCTATGTGATCATTTTATGTTTGGCATATTTTTCTTTCAGTTAAAACTTTTATTGTGTTTAATCATTTTCTATTGTATTGTGTTTCAGGAGAACATTTTTCATACATATCTATAGGGTATGTTGAGCAAATTATCCCCCTGCCTCCCTCTCCTCTCATTTCTCATTCCTTCCACTTCCTATTAATATCCTCATCTTCTAGACAGTTTTATTTCAACTTTTGTAACATGTGTATATACTTTATTTTAAGCATTTATGTAAAACTTAGGATCCACACATAGGAAAAAACATATATCCATTTTTCTGAGACTGGCTTTATTTGTTGATATCGTTATCTCAATAAGTATTAATTTTTTGAAAATAATATAAGTTTTGGGGGGTAAAGACACAAGTTTGTTTTCCATTTTTTCTGTTATTAGATATTTACATTGGTTCATAACCTATCTACTTTGTATATTGCTCATTAAGAAATGATGCACAAGAATATTTGTGATGTGTTGAGATAAAGTCCCTTGGGTAAAGATCTAGGAGTGGCATGTCTGCATCTTGGAGCCTATGATCTCTCAGTCATGGATTTTTGGCCAGGATCACAGGACCATCAATGAACTTCCTTCCTGTGGAGCAGGGCATTAATCCAATCAGAAATCAATCAGTTAACATTGACTGGATTTAAAATTAATTTGACTGGTTCTGGAATCAACTTAAAGCAAGATGCTAATGATGCTTGTGAAAGATCTTCTCAATCAGATTATTTGAAGTGGGAAGACCAATTATTTGAAGTGCTTTTGGTAGCACCCCCAAAAGCAGCATAGACAATAAACAAGAGAACAAAAGCATTACTTTTGCTTGTTGCCTTCACTCTTGCTGGCATCTTTCTTTACTTTGTTGCAATAATTGCTGCATTCCTTCATTGATATTAGAACCAGATTCCTTGTGTTTCCTACATAGACTGGAGCCCTGGATTTCTCCAGAGAGACTCTAGGCCTTCAGTATCCATTCAGAACTGCTGAGATATCTACCATTGTGGACATTAGTAACTATCAGATTCTCAGCTAATCCAGTGTGAGTCAATCATTGTTGTGCTCCCTAAACAAGAGGGGAAAAGCTACTGTAATAATTCTCTTTTAAATATATAGTTACTCTATAGGTTCGTAGGGAGATACTTTGTTCTTTTACTGGGATTTTCATTCATAAGTCATACCAATATAACAAAGTCTATATATAAAGAATATCTATATAGCATCATACTAAATAAAAAAAATCCCTGAGGTATTTCTGCACTTCCATGAAGACCAGGAATAAGACAAAGTTGTCCACTCCCTCCATTTCTGTGCAATATAGTGCTTGACATCTTAGCTACAATACATCACGAAAAAATGGTAACAACAGGGAAAAAAGTAAAAGTTCTTTCTATTTTGCAGATGACATGATTGTTTACAGAGGATATCCTAGAGAAATTATTAAAGGTTGTTAAAAATACTGAACACATACAGTTAACAGTCAGGATACACAATTAACACACCAAAATCAGTAGCTTTCCTGTACATCACAGACAAACCTGCTGAAAAAGAAATTAGGGAAACATTTCTTAAACACACACATGCACAAATGATCCAGGGAGTGAACCTAGATAATGAAAAGAAATTTTCACTTTTATTGTGAAAATATTAAGACATGGAAGAAAGAAAGAAATGAAGACACTAAAAGGTAGACATTGCATGTTCATATATGGGAAGAATTAATCTGTGAAAGTGCCCATTCTTATCAAAGTAATCTAGAGTACTTTATTGTAGTTTCTATAGATTTAGTTTGACCTACACTTCCATATTATAATGTGAGAGAGGATATGCTCACATCTGTATTTTTACGAACAGCCACATCATTTTTCTATATATAATACAGAGAGTTTCCAAATATCTCATTTACCTCTGATATGAAATCTCATTCTCCAGTTCAGCATATGTTATTTGATTGAATCACCTTTTGGTGCTCTTTCCTAATTTTTATCTTCTTTTTAGAAACAGTATCTTACTGCAAAGTTCTGGATAGCTGCAAACTGACTAAAATTTTTGGGCAGCCTTTAATTCTTTATCTTTCTGTGTACTCCCCTAAATGCTGGAATTACAGGTGTGAGCAATCACACTTACAAATTAATTTTATTCCATTTTCAAAGCATTAAAGAGAGAGGGTAGAAGGATTTGAGCATTATCAATGTATAATTTATGTGTATGAAAATGTCATAAACAGTTTTCACACACACATAGAGAAAGGGGGCAGAGAGACACATGGAGAGACAGAAACAGAGACAGAGAATCATATAAGTGAGACTAGCCTTGATTAACTACAGAGCGAAGGATGACCTTGAACTCCTTACCAACTATTTCCCAAGTGTTGAGGTTACAGTTGTGGACCATGATTCACTGCTTCATGTAATGCTGTGTAAACTCAGGTTTTTCTGAATTCCAGTCAAGCATTCTGCTGAGCTGTAAACCCAGCCCTTCTTTGAAAGTCATTATTATGATGTATGCTAGGTGCAAAATAACTACAACAACTGCAACAACAATACTGTAACAATAATAATAAAGAAGCACCATTGGCAGTGGGATCAGGATTTATCCCTTTGCATTAACTGGCTGTTGGAAGCCCATTCCCTATGATGGGATAACTTGCTCAGCCTAGATACACAGGAAGGGCCTTGGTCATGCCTCAAAGTAATGTGCCAGACTTTGTTGACTCCTTATGGGAAGACTTACCCTTTCTGAGGAGTGGATGAGATATGGGGTGTGGGAAAGGCTGAGGAAAGAGCATAGGAGGGAAGGGAGTGGGAATTGGGGTAGCTATGTAAAATAAAATTAACTTAATTTTTTAAAAAATTAAAAATGGAAAACACACACACAAAGAATCAGCCAGATTACTCAAGAATGCTTTTATAAGCTAATACATGAATTCAGCTCCTTGTATATAGTATCAGAGTCACCTGGAGGTCTAACTAAAATATACTAGGTTTGGATGTATCTTACAAATATACCTTTCTCCTTTCTGACACCTATCCAAGGAATATTGATTGGGCTAATGACCATACTACATTGAGAATAATTATTTTGCATTGTTACTATTTTTTTATTGTGCATTTGAAGAAAAGTTGAAAATCATGTGACAGTTTTTATTTATTTAAAAAAGAGTTGATGATATAACTAAATATACATAAAGATAACTGATGTGCTAGAAAAATTAAAATGTAAGACAATTTAAATATTGTGTTAATTGACCATGAGATAAACACTAAAGGGAGAGTAAGTATACGGCACTTCAAATATACATACTGACAGAACATTTTCTACTATCTTGATGTCAATTTTTAATCTACCTTCATGAATTTAACAGCTGCAAGGTGAGCCAGTTTGTTCCTCCCAGCTGCCTGGCTAGCTTACACCTGAAATAATCACACAGAAACTGTATTGGTTGAATCACTACTTAGCCCATTAGCTCTAGCATCTTATTGGCTAACTCTTACATCGTAATTTAACCCATCCCCATTAATCTGTGATCACTACGAGGTCATGGCCTACCAGCAAAATTTCAGCATATCTTTCTCCAGAGGCTCCATGGCATCTCTCTCTGCACTCCTTTCTCCAGCATTCAGTTCTGTCTTCCCTGCCTACCAAGTTCTGCCCTTTCAACAGGCCAAGGTAGCTTCTTTATGCATTAATGGTAATCACAGAGGGGACTCCCAAATAATTTAACCTTTTAAAAAAAATATTTTATACCTGTATGTCTAATACCTTAAAGAGAACACCATCATTAAATTTGTTTTGTTGTGTTGTTGCTTTCTCAATCCTTAGACAACGAGATATTCACTTGCCTCATGCTAACCTTAAGCTCAAAATCTGACTCTGACTCCCCAGTGCTAAGATTTCATGTGTCTGCCACTATGCCCTGCTGCAGTCTTTCCTCACTGAGCTTCTCTCTACTCCTACAAGGTAACAGAACCCACGTTACAATAAAAGAAGTGTTCTTGTTAAAGTAAAATTTGGGAGTAATACTTTCAATTCATAAAACAGATGAAGAAGAGATGTTTTACATAACACTATTTCTTCCCTAAGATAAAATTGTTAATGGAAAAGAGCATGTTTCTTGTTAAGTGTTACACATTTTCTTACCTTTTCTGAATTCTAAGTGTTGAATTGGTGACAGAGACACTCATACTAAGGATCTATAAGTTAGCATGTTCATCAACCCACAGAAAACAAAGATTGAACTAAAGTGTATCACAGGCTTCCTGAAATGCATGAACAGGCAAACATAGGAGAGTTAGCTGCAGCAAGTTAGGGTCATATAATTCTCTTAGATTCATAATTCAAAGTCTCATGACTTGTTAAAATTCCTCATACAGAAAACAGTAATTACAACGGCATAATGAATGGGTTATTTCATAAGACGCTCTTAGGTGCATTAGATGTCACGGTAGGAGACATATTTCTGTAGCTTTTAGGAAGGATGAACGCCACAGGTACTGCATTGAGTACATGCTCTTTACAAGGCAGGTCTTCTACTTGAATCATCACAAATAGACTTCAGTTCAAATGAAATTAGAACGCTAGTCTAAAGCATAATAAAATTATTCAAATCATGAGAAAATAGTCATCATAAAGCAAGAGTGATACTTGATGGTAGGAACCAATGGGCATTATGTAGATTGGACCCTTTGATATGAAATCACACCTCATACGAAGCCAGCCTGACTTTGGTCTTAGTCATACCTAGTTGAGAACAGTATGATAATATCTACTGAAAAGCTAGTGAAAGTTATTTAATTAAATCACACCCAGTAAATAGAAATGGGTAATGTATTGTCACCTGAAGATCATCACAGCAAGGCATACAGTAAAGTAAATACTGCCAAAGT
The DNA here is from genome assembly GCA_902806775.1 of Microtus agrestis. NCBI lineage: Eukaryota > Metazoa > Chordata > Mammalia > Rodentia > Cricetidae > Microtus > Microtus agrestis. The sequence goes on along the minus strand of CADCXT010002611.1, from coordinate 68,195 downwards.
TTTGGGCTCTCAATTATATCTGAGTACAGCTCAAGAGTGATGAGTTTGGACACAGTGGTGCGCTTGGATTACTAGAAGCCATGCTGAGAAGAAGCATACACCACAGTGGATTTCTTGGTGGTGGTGGGGAGAACAATTACAATAGTCTTAGAACAGAGTTATTTTCTAAAAGCTGATTGATTGAGCTCTTAGATAAACCAATTTCGTGAAAAGGGTATCATTTAACACACAAATTTGTATGATCACCTTTTCATTTAAACTCAGTGTTGTACTCACAACCATGGCAGTATTATCTGTAGATCAATGATTTGAAAATGGTTGCAAATTAATTTTTTAGTATTTTAACATATTTTGTACATATAGAAAATATAAAACTTTATACAAATAAATTTTATCAGATGTCATCTGAGTTTCAGATTTTTAATTTTAATCAAAAGTGATAAAATGATACCTAGATCCTAGAATTATAAAAATGTAAATCACCTGTATCAGAATTATTGAAAAATATATGAGGTTTTCTAAATTTTATAATATGTTCTAATCAAAATCTTATAATATGATTGCAATAAATGAAAGAAATTTTACAATCGTGATAGACATTCTCTCAAGGGTTATGAATTAACACATTTTAGACATTAATATCTTCACTTATCAATTTTAAATAAAACACTAAATTTGAGTTTATTATATACATATTACATCACTGATCATATTATTGAACATTTCAGACTTGACCTTTCAGGAATACAGCTAAAAGTGATTGATACTAAAAGCCTTAGGAGATGTAGCTCTAATTTCCAGGCATCTTTATAAGGATCTCTGCTATGAAATGTAGATGAATATGTCTATTTTTGTTGACTGTGTCAGTAAAGAAATAAAAGCAGACATTATCAGACAAAAAACTTCAAACCACTCAAAATAAGGCCTGTCAATTTACATTCTGTGTAGACATTAGCTCAGTAAATAAAAGCAAAGCAGAAGAGATAGGTATGCTGGCAATACACTCCTGGACAAGTTCCTTTCATCTCAAAAACTAAAGATCTTTTGAGAATACTGTCTTTGAATTAAATTCAATCTAGGTATTTTATCTGAATCCGGGATTGTAAAACAGAATAGGATATATAATAACCAAACATCCCCAACTGCTTAGAGTTCTACCTCTGGGTGTGTGGCAGAAACTACTAAGCTTAGAGGATCTGTCTGGTCTTTTCCGAAGAGGGTGAGAGAGGATACTTGGAATTAAGGAGAGGATATGCCTCAAAGCAGAACAGATGGAAATCCACAGCTTTCTTTCTTTTTAGTCTAAATGCTCACTTCTAAAATTTGTTCTTGTAGTGCTTGCTCCCTAACACACCAAGTAAGCATTAAATCATTATAAAACTAGGCTCTTATCTATTGTTAATCAGAAAAAAAAGAGAAAAAGAATAAATTTTTTTGCAATATGCTGCTAAATATCATATTTGCTTTATTGGTAACTCCCTGACCACGATCAATAACAACTTCTAAACAACCCCAAATAAATGACGACAGACATCCTTTGAAAGAGCAAAATCTTCCCATCCCACTAATTGGGAATGTGCATCACGTTCTTAAAATTACTTTCTATTGTTTGTGGGTGATAGCATCTTTAAGGGACCCTGAAAAAACTAAGATAAAAATTAAGTCCCGAGAGAGCTAGCTGCTGTCCAGGCTCAGTTTGATGGGAGAGGACAAGGTTTATTTGAAGTACTGGTTCGAGTAGTCTCAGGGGCTGGACTATCCTAGCTAAATGCTTATAATTGCTCTGAGCAGTTTGTAAAGCAAAGCTTATTTGTGGGTGGTGTTTGTCTTCTTAGTGGCATTACCATAATCTGAATGGATTCATCATTACAGGGTCCCACCATCCTTTTGGAAACTTTGAAGGTCACTATTAGGAATGGTCATGGTTCACTGCAGAAAACTTAAATATTTTAAATGTCATATGCAGTAGATCTCAGAGAGGTTATGTCTATTAAATGTATCTGGGAGGCATAAGCTTAATTTCTAATTATCTGCTTCAGACTCAAGCCTAAAATAACAAAAAAAGAAGCTAAATGAAACCCATTTGTATAATTAGTTAGTATTCAATATGACAATTAGTATCACATCAGAAAAAAATGTATATATATATATATATATAATGATTATATATGTAAGATCTAACTCATAAGTGCAATTACAGCATAGATCTTTCTGTAATTGCTTGCTAATCTGCTGCTCATAATGAAGAAACTTTAGCATTAGTAAAAGTTACCACAATATCTGACAGGTCTATTCCTCTTAATTGATGAAGTCTCAATTTTATTTTCAGAATCAATTGAGAAGTTTTTTTATATAGGTCTCTAATATTTTACTCTGTGTGGGAAAAAATTTCATTTGAAGATATTATTTTCTTTTTGAGTAAGAATTACTGTACAAAAATGCATAGAGGGTACCATGACCAGAATAAAACCAAGTTCTGTATCTAAGTAATCCATATGTACATACTGTAATTTTTTTTAACAGAGCTAATTCTCCCTATACCTCAGTTAATATTTTTTTTAACTATTTAAGTATTTATCACCTTGGAAGGTTTAAAATAAATTGCTTAGTTCTTGAGTTGTTGATCCAGCTGTGGGTCATAGCCAATTAATAACTTCCTGCAACTTTTGAAAGTCTTTAAGAGTTTGCAATTGATTTCTCCCGATTTGTACTTTCTGTGTTTATGTCTTTATTTTATATCCTACCTAATAAATAGAATCTCCTCTTTGCAGTTTTTTTAGCAGTAATTTGTACTGCTAAAGTCTGCAAAAAGGCAAAAGCTTTCTTTACCTCTTCTAACATTTTGCCTAAATTATTCAAGTCAGCTAGTGAGATATCAACCAAACAAGTACATTATACATTAAGGAACTGTTTACAAATTTCCAATGACTGTTGTATAAAATATTGAAACAAGGTGGGGTTGTTTAGTATCCCCTGTAGAAGAACTTTCCACTGCTACCCTTTAATAGAATGATAATTATTATAAGTAGGCATTTTGAAGGCAAATTTTTCTCTTTCCTGTTCTTGTAAAGGTATAATTTAAAAGGCAGTCTTTTAAATCAATTACTAAAATAAGGACCTCAAGGGAATTCCAGGCTGTATAGAGATGATTGACTGAGTTATCTTATTTATTTTAAATCTGTTATTTATCCTTTTTCCAGATTTCTTTTTAATGACTGATGGAGGTGGGTCTTGTATCTTATCTGTTGCTTTCATTGGTTAACTAATAAAGAAACTGCCTAGGCTCTCATAGGACAGAAAGTTAGGTGGGCGGAGAAGACAGAATAGGATTCTGGGAGAAGGAAGCTAAGAGTCGTCGCCATTATGTTCCCATGCCAGACAGACGCAGGCTAGAATCTCCCCGGTAAGCACGCCTTGGGGTGCTACACACTTTATAAGAAATGGGCTAGTTCAGGTGTGAGAGTTAGCCGAGAAGAGGCTAGATATGACGGGCCAGGCAGTGCTTAAAAGAATACAGCTTCCATGTAATTATTTCGGGGCATAAGTAAGCTAGCTGGCGGCCGCGAGCTGGGGCGGCAGGGAAGCGGCCCGCTGCTCCTACAACAAATGACAAATACAGGAGAATTCCAATCACTGGTCAATTCTTTAACATGTAGAGCATTTAACTGTTCCTGTGCAAGCTGTTTTAGTGCCTGTAGTTTTTCTGATGTCAAAGTCTATCATTTCACCCAGACAGGTCTGTCAGTTAACCATGTTAAAGGTATGACTATTGATATCCAACCAGCTTTTGGGCCCTGTTTATGTACACTTTGACTGATCTGCAACTGTTCATGATAATACCTTTAATATTTCTCTCAAAAGCACTGTTTATTTTATGATTTCTTTCTGAGATTGGAGGAATATTAATAGGTATTTTCCATTGCTGCAAAAAATAGTGTCCCCATAAATTCATTACTATATTAGGCACATATGGTTTTAATATTCTTTCTTGTCTTTCTGGCCATATACAGTCGACCCATCTTGTACTGTGTTTTACTTGAGAAAAAAACAATCCCAAGAACCTGAAAAATTATCTCCTGAAGAGGTCAATCTGGATGCAAAAATTTTGGTGAAATTATTGTTACATCTAAACCTTTGTCTACAAAATCCTAAATTTTAATGCCATTATTATATGTTTTTAATATTAGTCATTTATCATTTATAGCAGTTTGACAAAAATACTTGCTTACTGTTCTCTCCAAACTTTTTGTCATATCAATAGAAATTGTTTTTTGCTTTGGTCACATTCAGAGTAGCATGTTTTTTGACAGCATGTGTTAAATCTCTTAATTTAGCTGATGATGAGTTTCTCTGATGCTGACAGGTTGTGCCAAATCTGATATTGTGACCTGCAGAAGGCCCCTTAGCATGTTTCCTGTTGACAAAGGGTTACCTTACTTGTCCCTCATTGATCTGGATTCAGTCCAATATCAACTTTTGCCACACCTTCTGCATATTCCAAAAGGCTGGGGCATTCTGTTCAGAATACCTCTAGAAAATCATCGTTTCTAGGAATACCTTCCCTCTAATCTGCTTTTCAAATGACCTTGTTTACCACAATTAATACATATGACATTTTGATTTTTCTTAAAACTTCTATAAATTATTTCTACTATCAAAGCAGCATCATAAATATGAGTTGTAGTATCAGCAGTACTTTGGATCCAATCATCTATGGATGCTGATCTTGTCATTAGTGGCCTAATCACCATTTTGTATTGTGTATTAGCATTTACAAAAGCCAAAGAGTCAATGAATATTTATCTAACTTCTGGATCTGATATTATTCTATTTATAGCAGAAGTCATTGTTTGTAAAAAAAAAAATCAGTGACGGATTCTTTTGGGCCTTGTATGATTTTACTAAATGACAGTTCTCTTTCCTGATTCTTCAACCCTGTCCCAAGCATTCAAAGCTGCTATACAACAGGGTTACAAGGTACGATTATCTAATCTATACCATCTTTGCAAATCAGCACACTGGTTTTCACTGAGAAGCTGGTCTTGGGAAATTTCCATAACTCTATCGCCACCTCATTCTATGGTTCTAGCTTCTTTTTCCACCATGTTTTTCCATTGTAACTGAGGGATAGCTTCCAATATTGCTGTAGCTAATTTTTTCCAGTCTAGTGGGAATATTTTGTTATGAGTTGCCCATGAATTTAACATTTGCTTCCCATTGAGGGAAGGCATACTGTATGAAACCACTTCTTTAAATCTCTTCAAATCCAAACATATACAGGATTCTAGTCAACTTCTACATAGCCTTGTGGATGCCTACCATCTATCTGGAGTTCACTTTTGTATGGTAATTGGGTAAACTAAGTCGGTGTTCTTATAACCTTGTGCCACTCCTCTCCTATTTTATATGCAGTAGCATAGTAAGTTCTGCTCTAATTTCCTCTAGGTCTGAATTTGTTTCTTAACTTCATTAGTAGGTCTTTCTAAGGCCTGTATTTTATCAGTAGTAAGTTTTTATAATGCTGACATATTATCAATAGTAGGTTTTCTGAAGGTTTGTATCGTATCAGTCAATTTTTTAATATTTTCATTAGTTGGTCTTTCTAAGGCTTGTATCATTAATAGTTAGTCTTCTTAAAGCTTGCTCTCTTTTCAATAGTATTTTTCTAAGGTTTATATCTTATCAAATTTTCATATTTGACACAATATCAAATTATTTTAAGGATAAAATATGAATTACCAAACTGATAGTAATTAATATCAGTATTATGTTAATCACAACTAAATAGTGTATCCCCTCATACATGTATATATATATAATTTGCAAGACATCCATAGTATGTCTTGCACAGCCCAAACTTTTTGGATTTTGTTATTTCTGACTCTTCATGCAGGAAAAAATTGTTTCCTCATTTTTTCAAACTAATTCCTCTTTTAAAAATTCCCAGGTATCTCGCCAGATCTGATGACTTCTCGGTTCACCCACTGCAGTGACTATGCCAATGGCAGAGCTGTGTGGGGTGGGGGTGGGGTTCTGGCTAGTGAGAGGCCCAGGCATCCAGGTTAGTAAAGTGGCTGCTGTGTTCACAACAGGTGCCATTGAGTTACGCTGGCTGGGTTGATGGCTCCTGTAGTTGCCTGTATGTTGCTGGGGGGCAGAGGGTATTCCGCCCTGGTAGCAGCAGTGTAAGCCTAAGCAGGTGAGAGCAGGTGTCAAGGGAAGAAACCTGGCCTGGGAATGTTTTCCAGGAAAAACCTGCTTGGTGGGAAGTGAGTGCATTTGGGGCTGGTAGCAGGAAGCAGTTGGTGAGTGCCAAAAAAAAAAAAAAAAAAAAAAACTTCAAAGTACAAATCCCTGACTCATATGAAGGGCTTGTGGGGGGGGGGCGGGAGACAAAGCTGGTCTCAGTGACAGGAAAGAGGAGTCAGGTTCACCGGCTTGGTTAGGTTTAATAATGCCACACATTGTATGCTAGATGTAACATTTACCTAAATTGTGGTAGTATTAATAAAAATTTGGAAGTAAGAAATTGAGATTAAAAACCTGATAAATTCAAGAAGCTGAGGAGGGATGATGTGCTAACCCTACTCTTCATGTTTTTCCAAAATACGATAGCCCCAGAAATCTCTATCAGCTCCTCCTCTATTCCTATCCCTCTCTATATGACTTTTTCAATCCTCCAACATCTCTATGGCTAATCCCAGTAAGCCAAACAATGATCCCGTCCTTGATTCAAGGTGGCTTTATTGGTACCACAGAGTGGCAGTGTGAGTATTTCTCAGGCAACATGTGATGGTTTTTGTTTTATCTTATTATATTTTATTTTGCTATAAGAAAATAAAATATTTCCTCTTTGAAGCATTTTTTACCCCTAATGAGAGACAGAAAGGAAGTGGATACAGGAAGGAAAGGAGTTTAGTACAGACTTGGAGAGGAAACTGTAGTCTGATTAAATTGTTTGAGGAAAGAATTTATGCTTAGAAAAAGAGAAATAATTTAAATTTTAAAGAATGTTTTGGGTGTCTTTTTGAGTTATCCTGAGAATTTTGGATCAGTGGTTAAAACTACCACAGAAAAGTAAGCCAGAGATCTTCCCATCCTTCTCACTATATGAGAGATAAGATCTGATAAACCTCTGTAATATGAGAACCCTGGACAAAAGATTTCAAGTGTAAAGACATGTATGTATGTTTCGTAACTCTTCTTGAATAATTTTTGAAATCATTTATATTCCTTCAAGGTCGTCTGTTTACCAATAATTTCAAACATGATCTTTTTATGGTAATTTTAACATTTTTACTTATTTTCTTTGTGTTTAGTTGTTTCTTGTGGCCATCTGTCCTACATTTTAAATTAAGATATGTATTCATTTATTCATATGTAATTTGACATATAAACATATAAACTTGAAATATACAATTTATTCCTCGCAATAATTTTTTCTTAAAACTTAATATATTTGTGTTACAATTCCATCAGTTAGGAATGGAGGCTATAGAATTAGGAGTTTAATCTCTGCCTAGGCAACAGAAGAAATCCACGGCAAGACTAAGAATTTCATTGAGACTATGTCTCAAAATAAAAAGTAAAAATAGCTTTTTATCCTAGTTTCCTAGAAAAAAACAATGAAAATAAGTAGCTTTAGGTTTCCAAATACTTCATCTGTATTTTCTGCTTTGGTTAATGTTGGATCATGGTTTATACGCATGTTTTAATGAGTTTTAAGTAGTAGGACACTATTGTTGACCTCCAGTTTATTTTCTTGCTCCTTTTAGGAGAAGTGCCTGATCACATTTTGTTCATTTATAAATTTTCAATACATATCTTTGTCTAGATTCAAGGTAAATGCTACATGTCCGAGATTAACTTTACTTTCAATTTCTTGAATATTCATGCATTTTAGCATATTTCTATAATTTCATCTGTATATTTATTTGTTTATTTTTTCACGTGGTTATAGAGATTGGCCTGAGGGCACTGCATATTGTGTTTTCTTCGTGAGTTAATATTTTTGTTATGTTTAGCATTGTTTAAGAACTCAAATCTGAGCAGAAAGAAAAGCACTAATTTTTGCCAGAATTGTTTAGGTATAATTTTCAAGGAAACACAAATAGCAAAAACCTCCAACTATGTAGCAGAATGATTTTTATACCCATGGAAATTTGACTTACTTAATAACATCCTCTAACAAAGCTTCACATATTTAGAGAATATATTTTATAGTTTTTATGATCAAACATTCAATCATGGTAAATTTATTTTATTTGATTTTTATGATCTTTTATGTGCATATTTTAAAATCAGAAGTGGTTACTGTCATAACTGTTTACTTCTGATGAATTTTGGAAAATATACAGATCTGTGATTACATTAAATTTCAGTTCTAGATTTTCTTGTTATTAGATTCATTTAAAAATATTATTGCAAGGAATGGCACTAAAGTTATATTCTTAATTCCTTACTGAATCGTTATTCGAAGAAAATTGCCTTAGGTTACTTACTCAATTTCATGTGGATTATTATAATTACAAAATATCTTTGGAAATACAGGATGTTTTTGTTTCATTGTTAACCATATGCACTTCTCCTCTTCTCCACTTTTGAACTTTTTATATTTTTTAGAGTTTTCAGGTAACTATAGGGATATTATGATATTCTCCACAGAAGTCTATTAAACATGTCACCCTTGTCTCCTGGTCTTTATTTTACTTATTAAAGATCTCTCTACCAGTCCTGTTTTGTCAATGGTTCTTCCCCGCATCTAATCAGACAACTTTCCTAATTCTTTTCCCTTGTTTCATTACACATATAGTGTCACTAAAATAAATTTAAAAAAGAGAGAATATTTTGAATATCTGTGAATAACAGAGTTGCAATGAGTCAACAAGAATTTGGAAAAGAATAGTCTAATATCCCTCAGACCTGGCTAAAGTCGCCTAACCTAAAACACCATGGAGGTACATACCAGAACATCCAAAACACCAGAAACATTAGGTGCTGCTCAGTGACTGATTGTGACATATCTGGTAGCTACAAGGAAAATAAAAGGCATTATCTTAGGACATACTTTCATTACTGAACATAGACATCTAATACCATGAATGCTAGAAAAAAATGTGAGTGCGTTCAGAATACACAAAGGTCAGGGTCTAATGGAATGGTTGTCAATGAGACCAGAATGAAGTAATGAGAACTTTGAATTGAAAGTCATGCACGTATGATTAGTCAGAGAATCTTACAGTTCAAAACACTCAGACATGGATGGCTTCTGATGCATGAAAGCTCTTAATAATCTAAGAACACAGTTAAAAGCTGGAAGTCTGAGGAACTGCAGGAATGCTAGTGAAACTCAGCACTGTAGAAAACTTAAACAAGTCAATCAGTCTTTATCATGTCACCTACTACAAGACCATAGTGACAAGTGTTGTTTATTTTTCATTTTAAATGAGATGTTTCTTAAGTAAAAATGTTGTGAATTTAAGTTCAACTCAGTATGAACTCGTTCTGATAGAATGCAGGAACACTGCTTGATTTAATAAGTAGGTCCGTGGTTTAGAGTGAAGATTGATGGTATGAAGCTCCCTGTAGGAAAGTCACAGACAAAAATTAATTCAAGGTGTGAGAAGGAGTCTTCTTTTTCTCGTCCATGTTTTGGTTGTCAGTTTTTGCTTTTTGTTTCTTTGGTTAGTTGGTTGGTTGCTTGGTTGGTTTTTCAAGACATGGTTTCTCTCTGTAACAGCTCTGGAAGTCCTGGAGCTCACTTGTAGAACAGGCTGTCCTCAAACTCACCAAGATATGCCTGCATCTTCCTCCTGAGTGCAGGGATTAAAGGCATGCACCACCACGGCCTGACTTTGTTCATGTGTCATGACTCATGTTATAAATCACCATCATTCTTCATACCTTTGAAACCTTCATAGAACAATCGACATGCATTGTTTTTCACACAAACTCTAAGCTGGCTTTCTGGCTTGGAACAGCATTTAATGAGTTTTCAAACAATATTTGTAGGTTGAATAATTGGACTCTGACGGAGGATAAAATTTATTTTTGTCTCTTTGTACTTTGTGATATTGATAAGTAATGTTAATTTTAGTTTTGACACTGTATGTAAAGTCAGCTATAAAACAGCAAAAAACGTTAAATTAGAAAATGTGAAATATAAATATTGAATTACTTCATGAATCAAGGTTACTAAATACATTTATTAGAATTAGGTAAGTAAGACTCACAGTGTTAAGCAAACTGTTCAGAGGTAGATGAGACTTTTTCATGTGAAAGCCCTCTATTTCACACCAGCAGTTGTTAATGAAAATATTTTTCTACTTTTAATCTATCACAATCAATCGCTGCTTCATTACATGAAATATGTGTATATTTATACATATAAACACATACACACATATATATGCACACTATTTTTATTATATGGAGTGTGTTTTTTGTATGGGTGTGCATGGTGTTTGTGTGTGTGTGTGTGTATGTGCGGTATGTTCCATGACATGCATGTAAAGGTCAAAGGACAATTGTGTACACAATTCTCTCTGTCTCTCCCTTCATGAATTCACAGTTTCCAGGGAATGAATGCTGTCCCCCCCCCTCTTGTTTCTCTATAGGGTTTCTCTGTGTAGTCTTCACTGTCCTGGAACTTGCTCTGTAGACCAGGTTGGCCTCAAACTCAAAGACCAGCCTTTCTCTGCCTTCCCGGTGCTGGGCTTGAAGGCATGTACCACCTCTGTAAGGCTTGGACTTAAACTCCTAGTAGTTCTCCTGCTTCAATCTCTGAGTCCTTGAATTATAGATAAAAGCCAGTATCTCTGGCTGAGACATAAATTTAAGTAGTCAACCTAAAAATTTTCCATAATCAACTCTGAGAATGTATACTTTAGTCTCAAAATTCAGAATGAGATTATGCTATAAAATATTTTTTATGTCCCAAACATCTGTATTGTCAAAATTAGTGAGTGAAATATTTTAGATTCTTAGAAAACTTCCAAAATCCATGAGCTACTGGTAGTTTGCTATTTTAAGTTGACCTTGGTATTATACAATAAAAGGAACAAATCCTTATGTATCCTACTGTTGATGGATATTTGAGTAGCTTCACATAACAGTAAAGAATGTGTCTTCCCGATATATAGAAAAATCTACTTGCAAAATATAGTTCCAAAATTATTTAAGTTAATGATCACTGAATAAAAAGTGTGGGTCCCAGGTAAACCACGCTAAGAAGTGGTTTATAGGCATTAATGTAGATGTAGTAAACTGAAGAGTGAAAATAAATAATGTAAAATTTTACCTAAAGAAATAGGAAACAAATACATTTTTTAGTAGTAGTCTTAAATAGGAATACATATATAATTTTATTTAGATGGAATTGTCCTATATCAGGGAAGGAGTATCCCTACTAGATACCATAGGCTAGAATATGAAAAACTCAATGACAGGAATAGGCTGATTCTTTTGGAGTTGTTGGCCAATGAGGTCACAAAGATTCCCCTTACAGTTTCAAATCTTGCCATTGCTGTTTGTTACCAATTAGAACTTGACTATAAGACCGGATTGCTGAAGACAACACATAGTTAAGTCACAAAATGTAGAAAAATCAAGCTAGTTCTGACCTGGAAGCTTCATCTCTACTGACTAGCTTCCATGGTGATAGAAGGTGCTATGCAAACTCCCAGAGAAGAAAAATAATTCTCAATGTTTTCAACATGTGAACTATGTGAGCTACAATAATGATTGGTCTGGAAACATATGCCACCTGGTATAAAAATGGCACAAATGTCCTAGCAGTAATCAATCAAATCTGATTGATTTACGGCTCTGTCCACTTGATAAATCCAACATATGACACCATTTTGAGGACAAAAACCTGCTGTACAGGTCATGGACACCAGGGAAGAACTCACTGTTATTATTCTGCTAAATGGCATTGAATATCTAGTCACTAGTGTTTAAGACCTGATAGCTCATTTTTTCACTTCTGAATACTAGTTATTTATATAAATATAGCATAATTATTTATCTATTCAAAACTAAAGAATATTTTATTTGCTCTCAGGTTTCAGCAGCCATGAAACTATTATGAGAGCTGAGCAAGTGCCAGCAATTCCTCTGGCGAAGATTCTGAAATGGCAGCCATTCCCTGTGGATTAATCAGATCATGTTACAGAGCTTGTTATCTGCTCTTAATGGATTACCAAAGAACTGAGCTTCATAGATATTGAGTGTTAACAAGAATTAAGAAAATTAAGTAGGCTTCTGAGTCTTTTAGAGGAAGAGCATGCTTTCACTGGAAGCTCAAAAGATATAAAGAAGATCTGGAACAATAGCTTAGGGTTAAGAACACTGGTCGCTGTTTCAGAAGACCTGAATTTTTGCCAGCACCCATGTGGTGACTCATGACCACCTGTAGCTCCAGTTTCCAGGGATCCAATGTTATCTTCTGGTCTCTGAAAGCACCAGGCACACATATAATGCACAGACATATACGTAGCAAAACAACCATACACATGAAAAGACAATACATTTTTTAAAAAGAAAAAAGATATAACTATTGCAAAATTTCATGTGTAAGATTTGGCCTGGAGTAGGTATTGAAAGTATTTGGTAACTTAGTTACCGTATTGTATAGTCTTCCTTGGAAATGGAAAAAGTGTCTTTCAAACTGGCTGTACCATTTTCAGGGATCATCAGGATCAGAGGTCTACTTTCTCTGCACCTTTCCTAGCACTTGGTGTTTTCAGATTCTTAAATTCAGTCATTGTTAAATATTGCAGTGCTATTTTATTGTTGTTTTTGTAATTTCTGAGTGACAACCATGTAAATCTACATTTTAGACTAATTTATCTGTCTTCTATCATTTCTCTTTTTCAACTACTATGTTTCTCGGGCCATAGATTCAATTGTTACTATGTGACAATTTTCTGCAAATTTTGAAATAAAAGTTGGTTACCTTTGGTATTTTTCTTGTGTGTACATGTGTGTGTGTGTGCATTGCAGTATATTTTGTTATACTGTGTATATGTATTTCTGTCTTAATTAAGTTATTGTGTATGTCTAGCTCATTTAAAAGTGTAATGTAATATAAGAAATATAGGTTAATAGTTATTCATCTACAATAATCAAGCTTGTAGTAATGTTAGTTAGACTTTCTAAATATACAGAGATGTATTTCAGTTAGGTATTCTTCAAATATTTCAGAAACCTTCAGATTATCCATTTAAAGTTTTTAAGAAGTTGGGACTTATCATAACAATGTGACACAGCTGTTCCTTGCAGTACCAATCTACTTCAATAGGAAGATGGGCATCAAAGAGGCTCATTCTGGAGTTTGTTGGCTGTTTGGACAAGAAACTGCTCTTGCCTGGAATGCTTAATGAATTGGACATGAAGGACCCACAGAGAAATGTCTGCTGAACTTGCCAAAAGGCAAGACAGTACTTTGGGGTTCCTTTTTCATAAAAGAGTCTGCAAGACTTTCTATAAAACACAGAAAAAAGTGACTGACAAACTGCCAATATAGGTGGAAATTTTTTGCTTCATGTAAAAATCTTCTGGATGCTATTGTCCAGTAAGCTGAAGATGGATTTCCCAGTGAATCCATCTTACAGAAGAACTTCTCCAGGCAGCAAGATGTCTCTGACAACTCTAGAGTTTTGGAAGTTGTTTATAATGAACTTCTTGTTTACTTAGGTAATATTATAATCCTTCTGGAGTCTTTGATGAAGTTGAAGAATTTATAGTTACAGTTATAGTTTTCCTTAGTTATGATAAAGGATAAAGTAGATATAAATATTGTTATTGTAATTATCACTTGATACCTGTTTTGTTATATGTACTTTTACTATTTTAAAGTTAAAACCTTTCTTTTTATTTAAACAGAAAAGGGGAGGTGATATGGGATTCCCCTCTGTATGCTGTGAATATGATTGGTTAATAAAGAAAGTTGGATTGAGCCTATGGCAGGGTGGAGCAGTGGTAGGCAGGGAAGATGGAACTGAATGCTGGGAGAAAGAAGGCATGGGAGAGAAGCAACATAGCCCCGCCAGAGACAGACACTGGGAATGTTACCCAGTAAGCCACAGCCAATTGGTGATGCACAGATTACTAGAAATCAGTTAAATTAAGATGTAAGAGTTAGCCAATAAGAAACTAGAGCTAATGGGCCAAGCAGTGATTTAATTAATATATTTTCTGTGTGGTTATTTCAGGTCTGAGCTGCTTGGTGGCTGGGAAACAAACAAGTGGTCTTATTACAACATAAAGCTGTTTACTGACTTGTTGGAGTATAAGCCTACCTGTAGTCCTGAATGTATTGAACATGCTTGTTTCTCCCCGAATTTGCACATTTAGAATCCACTGCCTGTTATTATTGGACAAGGCATTTAACTACCAACAAATGAAATATTTCATCCAGGATTTTTTCTTTTTTCAAAAGTTTAACATATATAAAATACACGATAAATTAGAAGAAAATGCACACAATAAATGTATGTAAATACATGAGTATTTTACCATAGTTGTTTTATATTCTCTTTAAATTTAAAAACGTTTTTTCTTCAACTGTTTAATTCAGATAGAATTGCATTCATCTTCCGGTACCATTTCTCAATACATTGTTTCCCAATACCCTCTCACTCCAACTTTTCCTGCCCATTTATTGTGACTGGTGTGTATATGACTTCAAGGATGATCACTTTATGCTAGATTTAGATTTAGATTTAGATTTGGGGGTTCATCCCTGGGTGAGGTTTATGCTCCCACTTCTAGTAGTCATTAATTTTGCCTGTAGTTCTTTCTCTGGTGGTAAGACCTATGAGATTTCCATTTTCTTACTTATGTCTACTGATACTGTCATTGCTCAGGTCTTATTTATGCAACCATGTTGTAGAGGTATCCTGGGTATAGCCATCTTGTCATTTCTAGGATACACAATCTCACAGCAAACATCCTGGTTCTAGGTACAGGGGTTGTAGATATATCCTTTGTGGCTGGTACCCCATATGCCTTGATCTCTGCTTAATGACAGCATGTGATTTTGTGTGATGGTCTCAGTGTGCTCTAAGAGAAAGTTTCTTGATGAGGGGCAAGCGCTGCCCTCCTCCGTGGATATAAAGGAAAATTCAGAATGAAATTAAGAATTATGCTAGGCTAACAAAGCATTTGCTTTGACCCTTATGGCCTCACTAGTAGGTGATGGAAGGCTAGGTTATCAGTACAGAGCCCAATTTGTCTCTTGCTGAATGAGCCTTAAGTCCAATTGGATAACTGTTGGATATTAATAACATGTGAGTGCCTCTATTGCACATTAGGTGACATTTGGCCAAGCTGCACATTGTTCATGGGTGGCCCAGATGGATATAACTGTTAAATGCTTCTCTCTCTTGAGAACGTAAATAGTATTTTCTGGTACTATGAAAGTTAGACTGCAGGAAGAGGCTTTCATATTAGATCCTAGAAATATCATCCAAACCTTTTATATAATGTATGTATTGTCTTTAACAATCAGAACTTCCCTTCAACCTCTGAGAGGCAATTGTGGGCAACAATGACCTATGTTGTCTTGGAAGTTGCTATAATTACCCTGACTAACAACGTGAAGGGATTTTTTTTTTTTGGTTACATACTTTATGGCTTTTGTGGGGATCATGTTCAGTCCAATCTTTGAAATTTCCTTTTGTATGTGTGTGTGCGTCTGAGTATCTATAGAAAAATGAAGTTATATGTATAATAAATATTTTTCTGAATGTAGCTTAATATGATGCTTTCTAGTACTTGTCCTTCATTCCTCCTCCCTCTCTATTGACTTCCATCCCCCTCCTTAAGTAAGAATTTTATCTTTTTCTTTTCATTTATGTACCTCAGTTTTAGAAGTTTCCCTTGCTGTGTTTACACTAAGTCTTCCTCGATCACATCTATTCTTACGCTCATTCTCTTCTGCACAAAGACCCTTGAGTTCTCCAGTCTCCATGCATACGTTACTCATGTGTTCCTGCATTTATTTACTTTGTTTATTAGATTCTTTGCTATAGTAGGTACAGTTATTTTGATATCCTAATCTGATATTTCCCATTTCTTTGATTTATCTGATTCTTCTGGTAACACCTGTTTTATGTCTCCAAACTATGGTTTCTCCCCCCATATCACAAACATTTTAGCAAGCCTTGCAGTTTTATATTGGACCCAGATGTAAAATGTCAGCTGACAACAACTAAATTAACTAGGCTTTTAGCACATTGTCTTATGATAACTGACCGAGAAGCTGACCCAGGCTGAAAAGATTTTACTTTCTTCTTCTCGCTCCCCATTCCACCTTTACACAAGCCATCACACAAGATGTTGGAGTGTCTAATTGACATTTTTCCAGATTAGTGAATTCTCTGGTGAAAGTCTTTCCGTCTACAGAAGAGGCCTTGGATGTGGAGAACTCTCCATGAGGATAACTTACACTCACTGCTCCTCCACATTGCTCAAAGCACAGATGGATTTTTGTTCAGGTTTCGTCGTGACAGCTTACTACAATCCCATGGGTAAAAGAAATGATGCTGTGGAGCAGTATGATCCCCCACAAGATGATTATCTCTTCTGCTGATCCACATGCAGCTCCCAGTTTTTCATCTAAATTACCACTTAAATCCTTTGATCACTCATCAATTCTAGGCTTTCTTCTCTGTCCGTTCTACAGAAAACTAATCTTCACTGTATCTGTCTGCTGATCTGTCTTTCTCGATATTGAAGGGGCAGTATGTCTAGGGAATTTGATTTCTGGGGCATTTCACAAAAAGTATTAATTTCTAATTTATTCTGTTCCTTCCCTGTTTGATTACAATGTGATACCCTCTGAACATCTTAGGTGCAGTAGCTAACCAAAAGTTTCTTCACTTAACAGAATAATTCCATTAAATCTGTTCCATGTACAAATTTTATTGTTTGATATAGTTGGAGGCCACTTGTTTGATTCCTGGCTGCCCAGACCTGAAATAATCACACAGGAATTGTATTATTACAACACTGCTTGGCCTATTAGCTCACACTTTTATTGGCTAGCTCTTATATCTTAAAATAGTCCATTCCTATTATTTTATGTTTTACCATTACTCATGATTTTCGTCACCGGCACACAGGCGTCTTTCTCCTCTGACATCTACGTGGCATTTCCCTGACTCTGCCTAGTCTCTCCTCCACTCTCTACTTGGAATTCCTTCCTTGCCCTATTCTGCAATGCAACAAGCCAAAAGCAACTTCTTTATTAACGAATGGTATTTGCAGCATACAGAAGAGAATCCCACATCAACTCCTCTTTTCTATCTGAATATAAAAGAAGGTTTTAAATTTAACATAAAATTACATACAACAAAATTGTTATTAAGTAAGAAATATAGAATTTATATCTAGTTTATCTTTTATCATAACTAAGGAAAACTATAGCTATCTATTCTTCAACTCCATTAAAGAACCCAGAAGGGTATAATATTACCTAAGTTAACAGGAAGCACATTGTAAGCAACTTGCAAAACTCTAGAATTGACAGAGATATCTCAATGCTGGGACAGTCACCCAAAATTTTTTTTGTAACATTGGGGCACCAATCTTCAGCTTACAGGTGTATAGAATCTGGCAGACATTTCCATGAAGGAGGAAATTTCAAAGACATTTCCACCTATATTGGTAGTTTGTCGATCGCTTTCTTCTGTTATATATATAATATAGTATATAATCATATAACAAAATTGACCTTAAATTTGTAGCAATAAACCAAGACCTATACCAATGTAAAGTATTAATCCCTATTGTTGAATTGTACCTCAGATATCAGAGTGTTAGTTTGCTCTATAATTTCATACCCTTTGACACACCTAAGAATTCCCGTTGAGATTGTTTATTCATGATCATGTACTGCTTATTCATTTATTGCTGTAGGTTCAGTTATCTCTATACTAGTATTCCAAGAAAGACAGGAACAGTAGGAAGAACATGGGATGTTGGATATCGAGACAAGCAGGAACCTATTTGAGAAAAAGATAAAGAAGAGAACACTTAGGTAGGATAGCTATGTGTTCAAAACAGATTCTGATAACGGAATACTGTTTTTTATATTTTGGATGCAGTGTAATTGACCAGTCTTTTCTAAACTTCTATATGCTTATAGTCAAAAAAATGGAGATGACATCAGTTAACACTCTAGGCACAATTAGGGGTGTATCTAATACCCACAATATGTTATACCCCCATCTCCACAGTGAAAACTTTTTCTAGGTTGCTACAAACACAATTTTTCTTATGTTTGTTTTCAGGTACACTGCTGATCTCTTCACTTGTCAGAGCCAAAGTGGAAAAAAAAATCTATCACTGTCAGTATTTAAAAAATCAGTGATTCATTTGTATCATTAAATTTTTACTTCATCAAAAAAATTCCAAAAAGCAATAATTCCTTTTAACTTTGCCCTTAACTTAGCCTTTGTGTACAAATGAATGATAAATGATTCACACTTATCTCTATGATAGACTTCCTAATGGCAGTCTTTTTAACTTCATTTTACACAGGTGTTTTATATTTTCTGCTTAATATTGTCTTTAGTAATGCATAAGATTTTCTCCAGGTTGCAGGTAATTTTATTTCATCAAAAATCAATTTTCAGATTTAATGTAGACATATTTCCCCCATAGCAATGGAGTCCCGTTGTGAAGCAAAAGTGAAAAAAATAATTTGTTTATCTGCAGTTAAGGTCTCAAATTCTGAATCTAATTGATGTGTGCAGAATTCTGCTTTATGAACTGTTACTTCTGGTTTTATGGTGTAATTTAGGGCGGGGTAGGCTTGGCAAATGGCTTCTTAATTTAATGGACTTAAATATTTTCCCACCAGCTGCCAAATAATTTGTGAAAAAGCATTATCATTTGGTGCATGTGCCCTAAGAGAGGAAAAAAAAACCTAAAGAGCTGTTTATTAAGTATGTAGCAGAGAAAGGAAAAATCCTCTCCTAAAACACAATTATATAAGATCACCTCTTGTGTAGGGATTAATTAGCACAGAAATACCGTAATTATTTATGTTTGAATTGAAAAAGTTTTCAATTAATGCAGAGTTTAGGCATAATTGCTTAGCAATGATGTGATGCTTCTTCCAAATTCACAAAAGGCAATGTCTTTGAAATCACTATGCAAAGCTCGGCGTTCTTAAAGTATCCATAATACAGCAGATTATAGCCAAGGCACTGCTAAGTGTTCATGCATACACTTGGATATGAGAGTCCAAAGGCTCCTTTAAGCTGGAAATCAAACTGAAAACCATGGTGTCTTGCTTTATTTGACCCTTTCACCTTGCTTGTATTGTAGTTTTCATCAAATTAGAAACATAACGGTAAGTAATTTGAAAGCTTAGTTCCCCATTTTCCAGTCCCCAACTCATCACACAGTGATTGGCTGAGACTATTTGTAGGTGTGTGATGCTAGTCCAGTATTAGACACAGAGTTGGGGTGAATTTGGGGAAATATCAGAGCCCTTTCAGTACCTGGGAGATGTAGGCAGTACACTGCAAGGAAAGCATTCCATTCTCTCAATAGCTTCCCATAGACCTGGCATGTATGCCTAAGGATTAATGGAAAAATTTGTTGGGTACTACAACAGAATATATTATAATATCACGTTTTCCTAAAATTCCTACTTATATCACCGTTTTGCTCCAGAATTTTGGAAATATTTAATATTTTATTGTTTTAAACTAATCATGTAAAGAGCATTCATTTTTCAAAATAATAATGAATGCTTCATATTTCAGTTTTCAGGACTTTTCATAGGCTTGGGTCCTTATTTCTGAAATATTCCAGTGACATCACAATTTCTTTAAATAGAAAAAGTCCAAGGACAATAAAGATTCTGCTAAGTACTAGTGTGTACTCTTGTATATGCATTAGTTCAGTTCTTTCTTATAACTTTTCCTTACTGTACACAACAGCGTTAAGATTTCCAGTGTTCTCGCAGAATAACACACCACAAGGTACACAGGTCTGCAAGTAATTTGCTGGAAGTACCAGGTAGTTACATCCCAACCTGAATGTCAGAGAATCAGGGTGTTGGGTGGTGTAGCGTTCAGGGCAAAGCAGGAGAAGGCTCATGTTCCAGCTCAAGTGTTGGGCAGGAAGGATATGGATTAACCCTTCCTCCAATTTCACTGCATCAACACCTGCCAGATTGGATAATATCCACCCCATTCCTAAGAGCTCTATATTTTGTAGCCCACCAATTTATTTGCTAAACTCATTAGAAAATATTATAACAAAGACATATAGAAGCACTTTAGTCCTGATAGTTTGTGTTCTGACAACGCATATTAGTATGCCAAGAGTTAACACAGCATGTCAAATGCTCAATATTTAAAAGACGTGATTCCAAT
The DNA here is from genome assembly GCA_902806775.1 of Microtus agrestis. Lineage (NCBI taxonomy): Eukaryota > Metazoa > Chordata > Mammalia > Rodentia > Cricetidae > Microtus > Microtus agrestis. The sequence goes on along the minus strand of CADCXT010002611.1, from coordinate 47,796 downwards.
TTGTTTTTTGTTGGTCTTATATATTGAATTTTTTAGGATCCCCCTATTGCTGATCAGAGAGATTTATAACCCTAGAATTTTGAATACCAGAGTTTATACCAAATTAATTTGTATCTATATGAATGATACCTTCAAGCTCCAAGCAGAAGAGCTTCCAGTAAAATGTGTCAACATCAATTCCATGATTGATGTGGGAGTGGTTTCTTATTAATAAAGAAACTGCCTAGGCCCATTTGATAGACCAACCCTTAGGTAGGCGGAGAAAACAGAATAGGATGCTGGGAGAAAGAAGCTGAGTCGGTAGGAGTCGCCATGATGTTCCCATGCCAGGCAGAGGCAGGTTAAGAATCTCCCTGGAAAGCACACCTTGGGGTGCTACACACCTTATGGGCTAGTCCAGGTGCGAGAGTTAGCCAAGAAGATTCTAGATATAATGGGCCAAGCAGTGATTGAAAGAATACAGTTTGTGTGTTGTTATTTCGGGCATAAGCTAGCCATGTGGGCGGCCGGGTGCCGGGGACGCAGGAGCCCCACCACTCCTTATTACTACACATGATGAACATCCAGAAACCCTGTTTTTTTAGACTACTCTAGCTAGGACTTTGTGAGATTTGATTTCTCTATTTTCACCCTCATGAACCTCAGTTTTAAATGTAGCTACCCATTGAGACCTGTGAATCTGCTAGAGAGCTAATGGGGGAACCCTGTGGAAGAGGGAGAAAAAGACTATAGGAATCATAGGGGATAAAGAACACCAGAAGAGCATGGCCCACTGAACCAACTAAGCAGAACTCACATGGGTTCACAGAGACTGCAAATGTGACAAGCAAAGAGCCTGCAAGGGTCTACACTAGATCCTTTGAATATATGTTATGGTGGTTAGTTTGATGTTTTTATGGGAAACCTGGCGTAGTGGGAGTAGGTTTGTCTTTGACTTTTTTGTCTGAACTTGGGAAACTTTCCTCCTATTTTGCTGCCTTGCTTAGCCTCAATATAAGAATTTTAGCCTTGTCTTATTTTATCCTTGTTGATCATGTTTGCTGTCTCTTGGAGGCCTGCTTGTTTCTGAAGAGAAACAGAGTGGGGTAAGTCTGGGGAAGGGGAGGTTGTGGAGAGCTGAAAGGAGTGGAGGAAGGGAAAACTGTTCTCTGTGTGTTATATGAGCAATGAATTTATTTTCAATAAAAAAATACATTTACATTGACCTTTAGTATTTTAAATACTATTCGATAAATCTATATTCCCGAGTGGCATCAGAAACAAAAAACAAAACACAAAATATTCCTACTCTTCCCAAATGAAAGAGACTTTACAGTTCAATTTTTTCATGTGAATGTAGAAAAAAAATCACGATTTGAAGAGATAGTTTTACTCAACTAATGCTTTAAAATCGCTAAAATCAAAGAACAAATGTCCTGCTAGAGATGGTCAAGACTTGAAAGAATTCCTGGAGACAATCAACAGTGTGATGCAGAAAAACATTGACTCCTTCACTGTCATGTATAGCTAGCTCATGGGAAGTTTTCCTTCATGTTGTTGTTGTTGTTTGACTTTATATATCCTTATTGTCTTATTTGCTGGAATATTTTGTGTTGCAAGTAAGCTGACCTTAAGGTGAATCAGGATCTGAAACAATGAAGAACTCAATGTCACAGGTCACAAGAGGTCCTGGGAAATGGGAATTCAGGATCGATTATCAGAACATGGTATATGATATTACAGAACTCAGATATCTCTAGGTTATGTTGTGCAGTCTCAGCATTTTAAATGCTTTTAGCCTTGTGCTCTGACTGATGCAGAATTCCAGGCAATCTCAATGAAGGCATCAAAAGAGCATCACCTCTAATAGCGTTTCATCTGCCTGTGGAGAAAAACATTACATTTCACGGCATGCAGAAGACGCCCCCATATAGTTTATTACTCAGGTACAAATCCTACTGACGGACTCAGCAAACCTTTTCCATGTAAAGATAAAGAGAATTATCAACATTGGATTTAAAATAATAGAGACTATGCACAGAGGCCAGGGAGCAGCCACTACTTGTGAACATGTGATAGCACAAAGGATGCCACAGTCTCAGCTGGTATGAGATGAAAGACTAACTATATAACCCCAGCAGCACAGACAGTAAGGGCCTCATTGAATAAATGGGACCTACTGAGACTGAGAAGCTTCTGTAAAGCAAAGGACACTGTTGCTAAGACAGGAAGGCAACCCACTGACTGGGAGAAGATCTTCACCAACCCCGCAACTGACAAAGGTCTGATCTCCAAAATATATAATGAACTCAAGAAACTACCGTAAAAGGCTAATCAACCCAATTATAAAATGGGGCACTGAGCTAAACAGAGATTTCTCAACAGAAGAAGTTCAAATGGCCAAAAGACACTTAAGGTCATGCTCAACTTCCTTAGTGATCAGGGAAATGCAAATCAAGACAACTTTAAGATTCCATCTTACACCTGTCAGAATGGCAAAAATAAAAAACACCAATGATAGCCTTTTATGGAGAGGTTGTGGAGAAAGGGGTACACTCATCCATTGCTGGTGGGAATGCAAACTTGTGCAACCACTTTGGAAAGCAGTGTGGAGGTTTCTCAGGAAATTCGGAATCAACCTACCCCTGGACCCAGCAATACCACTCTTGGGAATATACCCAAGAGAGGCCTTATCATACAACAAAAGTATATGCTCTACTATGTTCATAGCAGCACTGTTTGTAATAGCCAGAACCTGGAAACAACCTAGATGCCCTTCAATTGAAGAATGGATGAAGAAAGTATGGAATATATACATTTTAGAGTACTACTCAGCAGTAAAAAACAAGGACTTCTTGAAGTTTACAGGCAAATGAATGGAAATAGAAAACACTATACTGAGTGAGGTAAGCCAGACCCAAAAAGAGGAACATGGGATGTCCTCCCTCATATTTGGTTTCTAGCCATAAATAAAGGGCATTGAGCCTATAATTCGTGATCTTAGAGAAGTTAAATAAGGAGAATCCAAAGAAAAACATATAGTCATCCTCCTGAATATTAACCTTCATCAGGCGATGAAAGGAGACAGAGACAAAGACCCACATTGGAGCACCGGACTGAAATCTCAAGGTCCAAATCAGGTGCAGAAGGAGAGAGAGCACGTGCAAGGAATCAGGACCACGAGGGGTGCACCCACACAATGAGACAATGGGGATGTTCTATCGGGAACTCACCGAGGCCAGCTGGCCTGGGTCTGAAAAAGCAAGGGATAAAACCAGACTCGCTGAACATAGTGGACAATGAGGACTACTGAGAACTTAAGAACAATGTGAATGGGTTTTTGATCCTACTGCACGTTCTGGCTTTGGGGGAGCCTAGGCAGTTTGGATGTTCACCTTACTAGACCTGGATGGAGGTGGGAGGTCCTTGGACTCCCCACAGGGCAGGGAACCCTGATTGCTCTTTGGGCTGTTGAAGGAGGGGGTCTTGATTGGGGGAGGGGGGGAGAAATGGGAGGCGGAGGTGGGGAAGAGATAGAAATCTTTAATAAATGAATAAAAAATAAATAAATAAATAAAAAGACTAACTATAGACTAGGCAATCAGTTACTTCTACAACAAATCTCAGCTCTGCAAAGCACAGTAATTGAGTAATTGATGATATTCTCCACACATCAGTAGACACATGTATATTAGTTATAAAACTTATTCAAACATGTACCTTAAAATTCAAATTTTCCTTAAGAAACAATCTCATTGGTGTAAAATATTCCAATCAATAGTTTCAATATTTATATCTACATTACTTCATTCCCTAACATTTACAATAAACGAAATTTGCAAACTCTATAAGACAACATTTGTTAGGAAACCATATTTTATCTTTTTACCATCCATAATATAGATATTCTAAATATTTTATATAAATTTAAGATATTATTCAATAATTTTATTGGTATATCATGGCTTTTTAAATTCTGTATTATAAGTTTTTAATTTTATTTTTATGAACAAATTTTAACAATTTTATACATGTATAGAATACATTCTGATGTTCTTAGCCTTGCAGTCTTTCATATCTCTCCTTTTCTCTCTGCCACACCCTCTCTTCTCTATCCAATTCTTTATTTCACTCATGTCTATTTTTGATCTGTTTATGTCCTTGTGGGTTTGCCTAGAGTAGTCTCTGTGGTCTTCAATTGAATCTATACATTGGAACCTAATGAATTTACAAATGGGTACACACCTGAAGACAATGGCTTTTTTTTTCAGACCCAGGCCAGCTGGCCTTGGTGAGTTCCCAATAGAACATCCCCATTGTCTCAGTGTGTGGGTGCACCCCTTGTGGTCCTGAGTTCCTTGCTCGTGCTCTCTCTCCTTCTGCTCCTGATTTGGACCTTGAGATTTCAGTCCGGTGCTCCAATGTGGGTCTCTGTCTCTGTCTCCTTTCATCACCTGATGAAGGTTAATATTCAGGAGGATGACTATATGTTTTTCTTTGGGTTCTTCTTCTTAATTAGCTTCTCTAAGATCACAAATTATAGGCTCAATGCCCTTTATTTATGGCTAGAAACCAAATATGAGTGAGTACATCCCATGTTCCTCTTTTTGGGTCTGGCTTACCTCACTCAGGGCGACTTGATTGGGGGGAGGGGGAGGGAAATGGGAGGCGGCGGTGGGGAAGAGACAGAAATCTTTAATAAATAAATAAATTAATTAAAAAAAAGACAATGGCTCCCCTCTCCTAGAGTCGATCAATAGCCAGTAGCTCAGGAGGAAAATGTATGTTCCCTTAGGCCTATTCCTGTTCACAACAGACTGCTTGGAGTGTGTCTTGGGAAGGTCTAGTGTGAGTACTCATAATTGCTGTGAATTGTTCATTATATCAGCAATGTCCTGCTTAGAATATGTGATTCCATTTCCCTACCCATTTCCCTATTTTCTGGCACTTTGAAAGCAATCCAACAGGGGTAGGTTTTCCAGCTGGACTTCAGCTTGACTTCTTGAAAGAACGTCTGTTAGTTTCATTTTTTGTTTCTTTTGTTTTGTGTTGTGTTTAATCTTTTCTGTGATAAAATAGCATGATGAAGTCAAATTCTTGAAGGAAGAAATTATTGAGTCCTACAGTTCTAGGAGCATTTATAATAGGGAGGGAGACATGGCAACAAGCAGCTGGAGCAGGATGCTTATCGGGTACTACACGTCCATTCACATATGCACAGCAGAAAAAGATCTAGAAATGTATAAACCCTCCAAGCTCTACCCTAGTGACATACATCCTTCACCAAGTCTACACTTCCTGAAATTTCAATAACTTCCCCAAACGATGCCTTGGCTTAGGTACCAAGGGCTCAAATCTGATGCTCTATGGGGGCATTTCCTTTTAAACAAGTACATTGTACTTATTATGTGCTGCAGGAGTATAAACTGTAAGTGGCAGGGAGTTCCTAAGTTTTTCCCAAATATTTTCCATTAAATATTAATTTTTCTGCGGAATACTCATTTGACCATTGTCATAGTTAGAGTTTCATATTTGTGAAAGAACACCCTGACCACAGCAACTCTTATAAAGAAAACATTTAATTAGGGTGACTTAGAGTTTCATAGGTTCAGTCAGTTATCATAACAGTGAACATGGCAGTGTGCAGGCAGATGTGTTACCGGAGTTGGAGAGTGTTACATCTTGCAGTTAACTTGAAGTCAACTGACTCAGGGTGATATCCCGGGAATTGGAAACCTCAAAGCCTTCCCCTACAATGGCACACTTCCTCCAACAAGACCTCCACTCCAACAAAACCACACCTCCTAATACTGCCCCCCACTATGAGATTATGGTCGCCAATTGCATTCAAATTACCACAATCATATAACACTGATTTTCAAATTTAAAAAATCATGAGGAATAGGCAAAATAAATCAGCATATAATGGTGCTTGCTTTTAATCCTGAAGACCTGAGTTCAACTTCCAGGACTTCGTGATTGAAAGTGATGACTCTGACATCCACACACATGCACCAAATTATTTGAACACACACGCACATGTGCACACATATGCCATAAACATGCACACAAATAAGTATAAGTATAATAAAAATTTCAATAACAATTATGGCCAGAAACCATTTATAAATGCTTTACCTTTAAGTAGGTACTGCATTGTCCTTACTGAATTTGTAAAAAAAAAAAAAAAACAACTCAGTACCCCAAAGTTATACATAACTTGTTTCACATTAAAAAAAATACCAAGTTTGGAAACCTATTATTCAAAGAAGATAATTGACAATACCATTTGAACCAAAAGACAATTTGAAAATCAACAACTATCAAGATGAAGCTATCTCTGTTCTTCCAATTACAATTAAATGTACTTTTAATTCCAGAGTTCAGGATGATGAGGCAGGATGACCATGTCTTCAAGAACAAAATGGGTTATAGATGGAGACTTTGTCTCATAGAGTAAAATGGAAGTTGTATCCTGAACAGAGACAAGATTATTTACAAGAAAATCTCAGTGAATGTTATGTCAAATGGAAGACACAGAAATAAGGCTCAGATTCCAGCAACAACTCCTGCAATCAAAACCACATGCCTTTTTTTGGGCTACATCTGTAGGCTATGTTTCATTTTTTAACATTTAATAAAATCATATTCAAGGAAAGCAAATATTTTACAGTACAATTCATGTCAGCGTTTTCCCCCTAGACCCTATCTTTGTTTTGAAGGCACCTTAATGAAATTGTAATTTCATGTGCATTCATTGAATTGATGAAAAATTCAACATATATTCAACATAGTCTGCCTTGCAGCTTGCTTGTGAATTCGAAGAGCAGGCAATATTCCTACAGAAAAGTCTCATCCAAAATCCCTGGATGTTCTATTGTTTATATTTATGGCACTTTCAGCGTCTCAAGAGCTGTGTGAGGTCAAGAATCATATATTGTTTTGTTTTTACATTTCAGATACTGTCACAATCTCTCTAAAAACTGTTAATCATGCTTAATTTTTTTCTTTCATCGCTTCACATTTTTGTTTTGTCTGTCTTATTGTTCAGAATATAACATCTATTTGTTTTACATCTGTTCTCCTATAGTTTATCCTTTTGTATATCTATGTATAATATGTATTCTTGTATGTGTATACTTCTGTATGTTTTAGAAATCCACTATAAATGCTTGTTATAAGTAGTATGTATGTGTTATACACATATGCACACATATACACATATACATTCAAATATCAGGTTTGGTAGACTACCCATTACAGGTGGGCAGAAAATTGATTCACCCTTTATAAAATAGTTGAAAGTCAAGAGTTTTATTTGTCTTACTGCAGACTGCAACATGGTGAATTAAGAAGATTACATTCTGAAAGTTAAAATAATAGGCTATAGGATCTTTTTCTTGGAGATATACTTAGTTGCTTTCTGAGTAGCCTTGTGCATATAATTCTTGCTGTGTGGCTGAGGCAGTCCAGAGTGAACATTATATGGCTGAGAGTTCAGGACATTTTCTGTGCTCAAATTTTTCAGTGCAAAGTCTGTACTCTCCAGTTGTATGACTCTGCAGCTCATAGCTGGAGTAGATGAAATGTTTTTCTATTTGTAGTTCTGAAACGAGGCTTGTAATTAACACTGTACTGAAAATGGCATAAGGCCCTACCCCATTGTGTGTGTGTGTGTGTGTGTGTGGCTGAGAGAGAGAGAGAGAGAGAGAGAGAGAAGGGGGAGGTGATCTTCCCTCAACACCACCTACATTTAGTGTTGAATTGTTTTTACAATTTCATAAACAATATGTTTTTGACTCCAGTTCATAAACTATATATATGTGTCGTATATCATGTCTATAAAATTTCCACTTTAATATTCTTATATAATATGAAACATTGTTTTAGATAGGCCTTACTTCCCTCAAGTCTGTAATCTTCTGGTTTGTCTTCCAAACACTGGTTTTGGAAAAGCACCATCCTTCCTGGATCAGTGAATCTTTTATTTTTTGTTTGTTTGTTTCTTTTTTTTTGTTTTTTGTTTGTTTGTTTTTTAATGGTTCAATCCCTGTTTAGTCCAGGATTCCAAAAGTAGCTTCCTTATCATGGATATGATATATGCTTGCTATAAAGACAATTAATAAGTTACTAGGTATGGTGCCACATAGTCCCTTAACAGGAATATTGCTTGAAATCAGTAGTTTGAGCTAGAAAAAAAGAAATAAAATTAAAATATATAGTTGCCTAATAGTTTCCACATGATTATAGCCTAAATTTTCAAAAGAAAGAAGATGGTCAACAATAGAAAGAAAAAGAGGGAAAGAGGAAATAAGAATTAAAATAATAAAGCAACAGATACCATTACAGGGATAATTGGCATTTACATTTGATTATCATCATTCAAGAAATGGTTACATATACATAAGGGATTTTAATATAACATAAATGAAAGATTGACAAATGATGCAATTTTCAGAGCATGTATTTGTTTTAACTAAATACCCATTTTCATTTTTTTGTCTTAAAAGAAAAAGGTAGATTGTCAAATATAGCCAGTTATTTTTTTCTTGTTTTCAATAAAAAGCCATGTTCTCTTTGTTTCCAATATGGAGGCATCATTATAGTTTATCAAAACACATATCCTTTCTCCATAGCCATAATGGAGGTGAGCAAGCAAGTGTAAACCTCTGTCTGGATACTCCACAGGAGTTGCTTCAGTCAATTTGCTGTTCTGTGTCATCATCACACTTTAAAAATTGCTTTGGGACTCTGTCTCACAAAAGCAACAGACGATCCAAGTTGGCAGATGAAATGCAGGCTTGGTTTGCTAACTCTAGGGAATAACCTGGGGAAAACTGGATAATAGTCAGAAGAGGTGGCTTGGCTGGTCTGATAGCTAAGTAAAATAGGGCATTCTGAAAAACAGAACAGGAAAATTACAGGGTCTATCCTGGAGAGACTGCTATAGTCTGTTGAGATTTCCCCTCCCACGGAGGGAAAACCATGCATAAGAAAGAGAACACTGACAAGTGAGCCTGGTGCTCCCAGTAAAAAACTTGAAGGGAAAAGTCAATGTAAAGTAGGGAGAAACCTAAGTGGTCTGTGACAGCAGCAGAGAGTGGAGAGATGCTGGAAAAGCTACCTTCTTTTCACTGGAAAGAAACAGTGGTCAGATACCATTCTACAAAAATGAGGTAGCACACAAACATACAAATACACTGAAATAAACAAGGGACAAATAACAGAAAAAAATTCAGGACACTTCCTAGTTTTCTAGTACACTGACCTCTTGGTTATTTAAAAAGATTTTGTCCTTCATATATAAATATATATATATATATATATATATATATATATATATATAGCTTGTGACATGACCCATGGTTCCAGTAAGTTAGGGTTAAGTGGAGTCTCCATGTTTGAGAGAAAGGACCAAGGCAGACCAACAAAGGCATTTTAAAACTCATGTCCTTGGCAGGTCAGATGTTGCCCATCTGATTGTTTCATTTAGAAAGGTACTGTACCCATGTTACATTCCTAAAGCTTAACCCATGAACTGCTTATAATTGCTACTTGCCCACTTTATACCATGGAACAAATCCTGACAGAATGGGAGTACAGATTGAAAATGTCTGTGGGCACAAAAAGTCTCTGCTGCCATCATGTATAATGTCCAATGAAGAGATCATCTAATCTAAAAACAAATTAACTACCACATTCTTGGGATACAATTATAAAACCAATTTTGTGTTTAGAAATATCAAAATTGCCTACTTTGACTGTTTTGAGAATATTTTAATATAGTCTTTTAATATACTCAAGCTTCCTATGAGTGATAAGCTAATTTCTAAGCAACATTGGTAATTGTTGCTGTATGACTTTAAGGAAAAGTAAGGGAGTAAACTTTCTTTGATTTTTTTTTATTGGAGTCAAGTATTTAAGAAAAGAGAGAAAAAGAAAAGTATGAACCTTTAAAAATGGAAGATTAATTTTAAACTTAAAAGTGTGTTCCTATTTCATACTACTGATACTATCTTTGCATAAATGAATAAAACTCTTTTTTTAAAAAAATTGGCATAGCAGTTTCAAATCTTCAGTGAGTTACAGTCTCAAGACACTCAGAGAGTATCTATATACCAAAGCCAATGAAATAGACTATATCTAAAATTTAGGGAAGAAATTGAATCAGAACTACAACTAAATGGAAATTGAAACAAAGTCTGTAGGAATACAATGAACCTATTTCAAGTTGTGCTTGCTTTTGGAAAGACAGCCTATGATCAGGGCCACCATTACCAAGTGGATACCTTAGAGGCTTAGCTCCTGAGACCTGAAACATGAGAGACTTCCTACTTATAGGACCAGCTATGACCTGATCTCATATAGAACCAACAGCTGTGTGGCTGGCATCCTTGACCCCAAGAGGGAATGCCAAGAGAGCTGAGAACTGCCTTCAGTCTCTGTAAATCTATCAGGACATGTCCCCTTTGTGTTTATTCTTTCTTTATTTAATATTCAATGTGAATTCAGTAGGCCAACTCTTTCTTCATTTTTGCTTTCTCTTGTTTTTATGCCCTTCCCCTCCATTTTCTTTTTACTTTCCTTTTTATAGGTTTTCTAAAAGAAGATAGGCTAGTCAAGTTTGGGGGATCTCCATGTCTCGCACTCCTGAGACTCTGGACTCTGGATATTTACATTATTTAATTGTGTTTTCTCCTCTGTATTTTGATGATACTTTTACACAAAACTTCATCATTTCATCAACCCATGTTCGTGTTCCCTATTCCATTTACTTTTCTCTCCTATAACTTTCCCCAGTCAATCAAATACTAATCATTACTCTTATATACTTTGCTTCTTTTCTTCCCTTTCATATACATAGTAATGAATATCACAGAACACATCTTATGTTCAGCTGTCTCTTCCTAAAATGATTGACCTTTAAAATGTGATATACTATTTAGCAATTACAGTGCATTGATAGTAAGCCTATACATGGATAGTAATTGTTCTCAGATAGCATTCCAAATTCCAGAGAGTACTGGTGACACAGCCCTGCGCTTTCAGCACTAGTCTAGCAGAGAACACCCACATCTCCACCCTTCTACAGCATAGTCCTGTTAAGAATTGTTAACACTTCCACTGTCGGAAAAAGATGTGACTCTAAACCCTCCAAACACTAACCTAGCTTCAGGGGCACATGTCTCAATGACAATAAGTAAGTCAGTAAGTAAATAAGTAAGTAAGTAAGTAAGCAAATAAATAAATAAATAAATGAAAACCAGGAAAACACAATTCTTTCAAATATTAATACACTTTTGTAATGGCTTCCAATGAGTTAATTAGCTTAAATCCCAAAGAATTTAAAACAATATTTTCAAAGAAACCAGAGAGGCCATTAGTTATATCCTGAATAATTTCTCGGAGAGTACAACCAGCTAAATTAATAAGAATGTTAGCACATTCTTATTATGAATGAATTCTTATATGAATGTCATACTCAATAAAGAGACAAAAAGCTTTGAAGAAAATATCAAAGTGAAATATTAGAAATAAAAAATGCTCTAAGCCAAATATTAAGTTCCATGGAAATCCTAACTAATAGCATCATTCAAGAAGAGGATAAAGGTGATGTGTCAGAACAATAAAATGGTAAATAAATTAATACAAATTAACAGAATATTTGAGATAATGAAACCATGGAAAGGAAACTATTTTGTGTTTAAGTATTATTTTTTTAAATAAAACTGGAGCAAAAACCTCAAGTTAATGTGTGTATATGTGTCAGAGAAAGAGAGAGAGAAATACAGAGACAGAGATACATAGAGGTAGAACAGTTGCTTCAAAATATAATCCTGAAAATTTATATCCATGTGTTGAATAATTATACTGGGTGTCTTTATAACCCTGTGCACAAATAAATTCAAAATATATCAAAGATCTTAATTTAATACTTGAAACTCTAAAACTGTAGTAGCAAAAATTACGGAAATACTTCAATATATGATTGTAGGCTTTCTGAAAAGAATTCTAGTCACTCAAATATAAAGTCAGAATTGACAAAGTTGAGAATATGAAATCATCACATCTATACAGCTAAAGAAACATTTAACTACATGAGAAGACGACCTGCAGAATGAGAGAAAAATCTTTACGGGCTGTATATCGAACAGAGGATTAATATCCAGTACACACAGAACTCTGAATGACAAACACGAAATAAAATATTCAAATCAATAAATGAGCTCATGAAGTAAGCAAACAGTTCTCAAAAGACAAATCACAGATGATCAATAAAGAAAAAAATGCCCAAACTCAATTACCATCACAGAAATACAAATTTGCATCTACACTGAGATTCCATCTCATCTCTGTCAAAATAGCAGACATAAGGAAACTAAATTCCAATAAGCACTGGTGAAAATTTGAACAAGAAAGACCCTTACACACTGCTGGCCTGAATGTATCCAATATAGCCACATGGGAATCAGTACGGATCTAGACATTCCTGAAAAAAACTGAATATATATTATATGACTCAACTATAACAGTATTTTTACACAAGTATTCCAAGTCACTACACCATAGCAATCCATGGACATCAATGTTTATTTCAACAAGGTCACCCATGCGAAAGGGTCATTTGACCCTAAAGGGGTCATGATCTACAGATTGAGAACCACTGTCATAGTGGAAAATTGCTTAGTGGCTCAATCCAAAGCTTATTTGTGTTCAACTACCTTGCCTAGGGATGGCGGCACTCAGAATGATCTAGGCTCTCCTGGATAAATGATCAGTCAAGAAAATGACAGAGTCATGTTGAAATGCCAATCCGAAGAACCAATTCTTCAACCAATATTTCTTTTTCAGAAGTGTGACCAGTTTACAATCAAGATTAGCCAGCAGAACAGTTCACATGTTTTCACACACATGTGCTTCCTAGATTTTTATAGATATATAAAATGATATACCTATGTCTTCCAAAAAAAAAAATGAAGCTGTCTAGGGAAACAAAGGTGACCAATAGAGTGAGGTAGAGGGAGAAAAACGAGAGGAAAGTATTGATGGACAGATGCTTAATGAAAATGTATGGTAGTGCCAAAATACCCTTATGTAGCAGGGTGTCATCCACAATAAACATATGCAAATGATAATTAAAGTAAACAAACGAATATCACAGAAAGATGACAAATAAGACTTTTCAGGGTGAAATTAGAATGGTTCAAGAAACTATCAGGTTTCCAGAAGTGCTTCATTCATCACAGGTTCAGAGTACAAAGTTTAGAGAAAAGAAAGATTTCGCTGGAGGCCAGGGTAACTGTGGACCTTTGCCGTTCTTCCCTGGATCACATTTCTGCTTCTGCGTTTCAGTATGGTGGATCTGTTTGCTGCTGCTGTGGCTCAAAGGGCTCTTAGTGCATACTCTGCTGTTGTGGATGATTTATGTGGGCACCTTCACTCCCTTTTTAATGATGAGTTGGACATATTCATATGAGTTTATTTTTATATGGCTATTATGTTCCATTGAATTACTTCCCCCTTAGTCTGACTCTGTCTTGATCTTCGTAGCCTTGTAGTTGGATGTGAAGCTGTGTGTTATCTGTCATTCAGTGTTGTTCTCATTCAAATGTGTTTTGGCTGTTCTGGGTCTTTTCTCTCCTTATAGTCTTTAGGATCAGCTTGTCATTAATAATAAAATAACTGGTTGTGATTTCACTGACTCTATAGACAAAATTAGGTAGAACCACATTTAATAAAATTAAATATACCTATTAATTTTAGGTACAAAACTCCATTTATTTAATTATATTTTATTTCTTATATGACTTCTGTCGTTTTTCCCATGAATATCTTGGACATATTTTATTTGGTTCTTTCTTAAGTATTTCATGTTTTGTATTAATGTAAGTGGTATTGTGATTTTAATTTCAGTTCTTCTTGTCCCTTGCTGCTGTATGGAAAAGCAATTGACTTCAGCAGATTAGACTAACTTGTTTTCTGTAACCTCGCTATAATTGCTTATTAGTTCCAAGAGGTGTTTCTTTGATTCATAGTTTGTGCATACACAATCATGCCCCCTGTGAAGAAAATAGTTTGGTTCTTCCTTTCCAACTTGTATTCTACTGTTTATTTCTCTTTCTTATTGAATCAAGCACAATTTCAGTGTTATATAGGAAAGTAGAGACAAGAGGGCACGGCCTTCCATCCTCTCTATTCATGTGGGAAAAATCTAAATTTCTTCTCATCAAGTATGTTTGATGAAGATTTTTATAACTTCTTTAATGTGAAGAAACCTTCCTTTACTTCAGAACTGATGATGAAGAAAAAAATCTCTTTACATATCTTAATGATGTTGTTCTTGCCTTTTTCTTACAGGGAAAATGCTTTCCTATTGTTCTCTTGAGAATACTATTAGCTATATGTTTCATAATAAGGGGCCTTTATCAGATTTAGAATTTGTCTTTTGTAACTCTTTCACGAATAGTTTTTCTTTAAATAACTCACATATTAAATTTCATAAAAAGTATTTTACTATATTTGAAATTACCATACTTTCTGCTCTTGGCTAGTTATTGAATTATGTTAATTGCCTTTGGAATATTAATTTACTCTTGTAAATCTGTTTTCTTATTTATTATTTAAAAAGCATGTTTTATTTAACCATTCTGGCAATGAAATTTAAAACTCTGTAGGTTTGTTCCTTTATTATAAAATTCTCACTAGATTTTGCTGTTAAATAAATGGTGGCATAATTAAAAGAGTTGTGAACCATTTCTTTCATTATATAAAATAGTTTGTGTAGTACTTAGCATTTACCTTCAAATTTTTAGATAATAATGTCAATTACCCTTGTTTTAAGATCTTTAGGGATTGAGGTTCTTATTTTTAACTCTTCTTTCATGTTTTAGTAACTTGCTCTTTTAAAAGAAATTCAACAGTCCTATCCTCTATGTCAGTTTATCTGAAATAAACTTCTAGTTTTGAACTATCAGCAGTATAGCTTTTATCATTACAGATACTAACATCACAGTGCACTTCTCCTCTGACTAGTCTCTTCGGTTTGGAGTTGTCTTAAAAGAAAACAGGATTGCATTCATTGATACATTTTGTAATTCAGTTTATCACCATATTATGAAAGGTTATATTTTTTAGGCTTTTATAAACTAGTAATTATTTACTGATTTTCTCTTGGGCTCTCTTTATTTCAGTTACTTCTGTGTCCAGCCTACTCCTTCTGAAATCCCTGTCCCTTTATAAATAAATATATATATACACAAATATAATTTGCTGAGTTAGTGTTGCTCATATGCATACTTTTAGGATTGACCACATAAGAATAGGCCACCTAAAACTCAATTTCTTCCTCTCTCAGCAATCACTAATTGCCCATAACTCATCTATTGGTGGAACTTTGTGATATTGCCCCAATCCATGTTGGGATGTCAAATCAGTGTTATTCTTTTACAGGACTTGTTTAGGCAACCATGTTTATTAGAGAAATGTCATGAATGCAGACTTCTGTACTATACAGAAGACAATATATCACAGCAAACTTGCCAGTTATCTGACTTTCAGCAACTTTCAGCCCCTCTTGCCTACTACACACTGAGCCTTCCATGTCAGAATTTTATTGTATTAGTTGAAGTTGGGTACCCCATGATCAGTTGTCTGCATTTTGACCAGATTTAGCTTTCTGTAAAGGTCTCCATTTGTGGCAAAATAAAGCTTCTTTAATGAAGGTCTAGCGCTACTCTTCTCTGGGTTTAAGAATAAGTATTTAGAATGTGGTTAGAAGGATTTAGAACAGCTTGAGATGTTAATATTGAAATTTTATTGACTTCTTATTATTTGCTATCCATTGTTTATATGACACTAGTCTGATTGTTTTATAATTGTACTTTGTTTTTCCAATATTGATTTTAACTATATAAATATAATATAAATAAATATAAATAATATATACATTCTGTCATTTCACTGAAATAGTCTTTAATAACAATACATATTTATTTCAATTTTAATGCATTTTATATTGTTGATAATTTATGCTCAGTGTCAACAACTTTCTTTAGACTGTCAAAAATGTCTTTATAATTAATTTTTCTCTTGTGTAATCTCATCTTTCATGTGGGAAGCAATGAAGCACATGACATCTAATTCAACATAGATATGTGCTTACTAAGATATCAGAAATTTTTTAGTATGTAAATCCAACTTCTGCTTTGTTGGTTAACTGATAGGTCTACACTCTTTTATAAGAAAAACCCACCATAATTCTTGTGCAATATTTCTGGATAAAAAGTCAGCAAATACACGTAATTACCCTAATTGGTAATTTGAATATTTTGCATCTTACAACATTTTGAGATCTAGAACCTAATCAATATCATAAATAAATTAGTTACTATAATATAATTTATAGCTTTTGTTTCAATGGAATTTGGCAGTTTTGAGGTTTATGTATTCTTTTCTCTATTGTTTAACATATACTTTTCTTTCTTGGAAAAACATTTAAGACGTATTAATGTTCATTCTTTATAAAAAATAACAAAGTTTTATTTAAACCTATGAAATATTTCAGAGAAAATATTATGCTTTCTATTATTTTTCATCTATAGAAATGATAACTTTCTTGGACTACAGTTGAATCGACTACAAATGACTTCCATACTCTACTACTCGACTCCAGTAAGCTCGTGTACGTCATCCTACCAAGCAACTCTTAAGTCATCTTGGGCAGAATAGGAGCAGGGCGAAATGCCAATAGAAATTACCCTGATGCTTTGAGTATAACCTGGGGCAGAAAACGTATGGGAGACAGAAAACATATCTACCAACATCAACTCTTCTAGGATTATCAAAGTGAAAAGACAAAAGATAGCATACAACTCACTAATCCCTAAATAATATGCCCAGTAAGAGAATCTATGGCTCAAAAGAGCACAGGTTACTTTCTTTTTTTTTTTTCAGTGACAAAGGCTTTATTTTGGTTCTCCATTTGAGAAGATGTGGTGGGAGACTCAGCAGTGGGAATAACTTGAGGCTGTACCAACAGGACCATGAGGCTGCTTGCTCACGTCTGTATGGACCAGGAGGCGGACAGCACACACAAATCAGGACTGAGTTACAAACCTCAAGGCTTGCCCCTCAGTGACTTCTTTCCTCCTGGTTATCTCTACCTGACAAAGGTCTCATGATCTACAAAAGCACTGTGATCAATTGTGACCATGTGCTGGAACACACGAGTCGGTGACAAACATTTTACATTCATGTCATTACAGCTCCTATAACAAGAAATACCTGAACTCTTTATAGTGTGAGGTCTTAGGGGCTGTTCCAGGCAACTGGAATTATTTGGGTAATAAGAACCATGCTGAAAACATTATAAGCTTGGGACACTGGGACTTTTCCTCTTTCTTTCTTTTTTTTATTTTTTTTTTTATTTTATTTTTCTCCATTAACAGCTTCAACTGGGTGTGGGGCAACAGGACCATTCCCAGCACAACCATGGGTGTGTGGTTCCCCGCAGTCTCCCCAGGGCGATGGTTCCTGCAATGATCTCTAGGGGGAAATGGCTCCCAACAGATCCCCTCCCCCCTCCCATACAAAGGCAGGCAGCTATCACATGGAGAGCACCAGTCAGAGTCATCCATGGTGTCAGACCAAAGGAGAAGGGACTGAGACAAGGAGAGACCCTCCTCTCGAGTGGTGAAGCAATCCACCTCTCCTGAGAACAGAGGGGTGCTCGATGACTCCTAGGTCGAGTGGGGACCAGGCCTTTTTTCTTTCCCCCTTAGGCGTCCTAGGGTTCCCAGGGCCCTGCCTTAGGTTGGGGGATTATCCTGCCATAAGTCGCCCGTCCTTGGAGCTCCTCAAATAAAAGGCATCTAGCAGGATTAAAGTAAGCAGATCACAGGGCACCCTGTCTTAGGCCATGTGGAGAGCGCCCTCATACCTGTACCATGAAATGTTGAGCCGGTTTCTACAACCTCTGTATGGTGTGCTCTTCAGGCGAGGATCCTCACTAACTCCCGTCATTGGGCCCCTGCGTCTATCATTAATGAAAAGACTGTGAGGAGTTCCTCAAACAAAAGATATAATGATATAGTTTTGGCACCATTAACTCCATCTCCAGACAAGAAGAAAGGGCTTTTTCCCAACCCAGTATTCACCTTTTAGTCTGGCCTATGGTATGTCCTCCTTCCTAAGTGCCTACTCCACATAAAGTTACATGTGCTGCCTGCCAAAAATTAGGGCAGTGTAAAAGGGATCAAAATCTAAACTTTTAACATATGCATTAAACCCAAACACTTTACAGCATGTGTCAAACTTTTCTCAACATCTATAAGCAGTTACAAATATCATTTGATCAATTTCAGTAGGAGTACAATGACATACATTGATGTTATCAAATACCACCAGTTCCAGTCTCTGAGCAACAGTGACAGGAGCCCCCAGTTTTCCCCCTTCTTAAGTGAAGAGAGGTTAATATTTTAATTAAAATGAGATCTGTGTCCCAAAGTTTAAAGCCGTCTGATGTTTAGTCTGCAACTCAGCTCCAAAGCAGACTAGAGTTCAAGCTGCAGAAGCAGTTTAGCATTTGTGCTCCAGGACAGGTGGGGGAACCTGGGTGAGGCGAGTTGGATTCAGCTACATGAAGCACATCCTGGCACTTATGTCCGCCGGGTCTCCCTGGACTCTGGAGGCAGGATGACCCTCTGCAGAGTGGTGTAGGTGGTTTTGTTAGCAGGCACTCCTTTCCTTGGGGTAACTCTAAAATATCACAGGTTACTTTCTAAAATATGGAGTTAACACTGACAATCATGACTATCAACTTCAAAAAGAATTGAAATTAAATATAAAGTTACCCTGGAATCAGAAATAAAAATGAGGTGATATGTATTTTAAAAATAAGGGAACTCCCCCCCTAAATAAACCCATATGACTTGACCTTCATATAATGATGGTAAGAAGTACTAGATAAATTCAAAGTGCTGGGCCAACAAGATAAAATGTCAAAGTGGTTATTTTGCATTTCTTGGATGTTAAATGCCTTAAATGTATTTCTTAGCCATTAGTATTTCTTCTGAAAACTGCCTCTTTAGTTCCATAGTCCATCTTGGAACTGAGCTGGATTGCTTGTTTGCTAGTATAGTTCTTTGTATATTTTTGACAATAATATTCTGTCAGATGTATAGTTGTCAATCTACTTCCATTTTGTAAGGTAAAAATGGTCATCTTGCCAAAATCCATGAACAAATTCAATGTAGTCCCTATATAATTGCCACAGTGAAGTATTATTAAACTTATAGCCAACACCTGAGAGATCTTGAAGGTGCCACTTTGAACTGCTTTTCTATTAAGACTATCTTTAAAAGGGCATATTTTTCCAAAAAAGTATCTGATGACTTTAAACATCATAAAGCCAGTATTATTATGCTTGCAAGATACTTATTGAGGTCATGAAAGAGGAAAGTCCTTGAGGTTCTAAGAGAAAAAATGCCATAGAAATTCAAAGTAATACAATTTCTTTATGAGCCAAATGCCATGATCATTAATCACTGAAAATGAAATAATCATACTGACAGAGTACTACACTAGTAGTACATTTTAATGAATTCAGTCCTCTAAAAATTGTTTCTCTATGAAAAGTGACATATAATATTAAAGATGAAAATAAGTAATAAGCATATTTAATCCAGATTATGGAAAATAAATTATCTGTTAACTCTTTTAAATAATTTCTACTTACATTGAGGTAAACCATATCCTTAAAAAATTTCTTTAAAATGCTGATTTAAATAATCAATATAGTTTGTATTTTAGTAGTGATGAATATGACAATCTAATTATTTCATCTGAGATATTTTCTTTTTTGGGGGGCGGGGGGTTCAACCTGAAGGTTAGAAAAGCAAAACAACCAGCCACTGGCTCTTACCTCAACCTCAATCCGAAATGGTGTTCCTGCCTCCAGGAATCTCAGAATGAGACTGTGACTGAGAGCTGTCATCTCCCATTTTATAATCCTCTCTAGGGCTGGGATTAAAGGCATGCATCACTAGGATTAGAGGCAAGCACCTCGTGATTTTTATGGCAGCTAGTGTGGCTACCGGGATTAAAGGTACATGTAGATACTGGGATTAAAAATGTGTATTATTATTACCTGGTCTGTAAGGCTGGCCAGTGGGGGCCGTTTTACTCTCAGATCTACAGGTAAGCTTTATTTTTTTTTCAGCTTGATAGTGTCTAGTTTCCTTTTTTATTTTTTTTATTATTTATTCATTAAAGATTTCTGTCTCCTCCCCGCCACTGCCACCCATCCTCCCCATCAACTCCCCCTCCCTCATCAGCCAGAAGAGCAGTCAGAATTCCCTGCCCTGTGGGGAGTCCAAGGACCGCCCACTTCCTTCCTGGTCTAGTAAGGTGAACATCCAAACAGCCTAGGCTCCCACAAAGCCAGTATGTGCAATAGGATCAAAACCCAGTGCCATTATTCTTGACTTCTGAGCAGTCCTCATTGTCTGCTATGTTCAGCGAGTCCAGTTTTAACCCATGCTTTTTAAGACCGAGTCCAGCTGGCCTTGGTGAGTTTCCAATAGAACATCCCCACTGTCTCAGTGTGTGGGTGCACCCCTCGCCGTCCTGAGTTCCTTGCTCGTGATCTCTCTCCTTCTGCTCCTGGCAAAACTGGATGTCAATATGTAGAAGAATGAAAATAGATCCATATCTATCACCATGCACAAAACTCAAGTCCAAATGGATTAAAGACATCAATATCAGTCT
The DNA here is from genome assembly GCA_902806775.1 of Microtus agrestis. NCBI lineage: Eukaryota > Metazoa > Chordata > Mammalia > Rodentia > Cricetidae > Microtus > Microtus agrestis. Next base: position 27,051 of record CADCXT010002611.1, on the reverse strand, counting down.
GAATACACTGAACCTGATAGAAAAGAAAGTGGGAAGTACTCTACAACACGTGGGCACAGGAGACCACTTCCTACATATAACCCCAGCAGCACAGACATTAAGGGAAATATTGAATAAATGGGACCTCCTGAGACTGAGATGCTTCTGTAAAGCAAAGGACACTGTCACTAAGACAAAAAGGCAAGCCACTGACTGGGAGAAGATCTTCACCAACCCCGCAACTGACAAAGGTCTGATCTCCAAAATATATAAAGAACTCGAGAAACTAGACTGTAAAAGGCTAATCAACCCAATTAAAAAATGGGGCACTGAGCTGAACAGAGAATTCCCAACAGAAGAAGTTCAAATGGCCAAAAGACACCTAAGGTCATGCTCAACTTCCTTAGCGATCAGGGAAATGTAAATCAAGACAACTTTAAGATACCATCTTACACCTGTCAGAATGGCTAAAATAAAAAAAAATTCAATGATAGCCTTTGCTGGAGAGGTTGTGGAGTAAGGGGTAGACTCATCCATTGCTGGTGGGAATGCAAACTTGTGCAACCACTTTGGAAAGTAGTGTGGCGGTTTCTCAGGAAATTCAGGATCAACCTACCCCTGGACCCAGCAATACCACTCTTGGGAATATACACAAGATATGCCCTATCATACAACAAAAGCATTTGCTCAACTATATTCATAGCAGCATTGTTTGTAATAGCCAGAACCTGGAAACAACCTAGATGCCCTTCAATGGAAGAATGGATGAAGAAAGTATGGAATATATACATATTAGAGTACTACTCAGCAGTAAAAGACAATGACTTCTTGAATTTTGCATGCAAATGGGCTGAAATAAAAAACACTACCCTGAGTGAGATAAGCCAGACCCAAAAAGAGAAACATGGGATGTACTCACTCATAATTGGTTTCTAGCCATAAATAAAGGACATTGAATCTATAATTAGTGATCCTAGAGAAGCTAAATAAGAAGGAGGACCCAAAGAAAAACATATAGTTATCCTTTTGGATATTAACCTTCATCAGGCGATGAAAGGAGACAGAGACAGAGTCCCACATTGGAGCACTGGACTGAAACCCCAAGGTCCAAATCAGGAGCAGAATGAGATATTTTCAAATGTTCCCTGTGCATAGTAATGCAAGTTTTAAAACTCAATAGATTTTATATTTATTAAAAATATTTTTAAAGTTTTGAGATTCAATTGAAAGGCAAGTAAGCCCAGAAGCAGTGAAGCGTTCTGACTGATGTACTGCCCCCACCAACCTGCCCCCAAACATGGTGCTTCAGGGACAACTCCAAGAGCGTGATTAACAGATGCCCAGGACACTGATCTTACTGAATCTGATGGCATTATTTCCAGAGGGTGCATCTGCATTCTTACAGAGTGAACCTGAAGTCACCAAATACAGTTCTGGGAAAGACTCTCTCAGTAGTTATTTTAGCTAACATATAGTTTTCTTATATTTTTGACCAATTCTGAAATGGCCACAGAGCAATTGTAACATTAACGTTCATTAGATGCTTGAACTGGTCATAAAGTATAATTGGTTCATTCACAGAAAATATTACGGTACTGGTAAACTTCTGCAGGAGCCCTTGGGACTCAGGATACATCTGAAATCTCTGACACATCACCCATACTGATTGCTACAGAGGCAAATTACATAAACAATTGGAATATTTTAATAATTAAAGAACTATAAGCCTTCTCAACTAATAATTCTGCCTTTGTTTTCATTCCTGATATTCTTTCTCTTACCTGTTTCTCAGTGTTTCTAAACACCAAAGAACAAATAATAAGCCTTGTAAAAATACGCTGTCTTGAACAGGGATCCTTTTCCTGTCTCAAAAGTTGCTTGACTGGTGACCAAAGAAGAACCATCAATGAGAAAATGTGGAAGGAAAGCAACTCAAGAAGCTCAAAAAATTCACTGTTACTTAATTTTATGCCCATTAGTATTTTGCCTCCTAGTGTGTCTGTGCACTGAATGAGTACTTGATAACCATGACAGCCAGAAGCAGGTATTAGTTCCCTTGGAATGGAAGTTACATATGAATGTTAGCTACCATTTGGGTGCTGGGAATTGAACTCAAGTCCCCTGGAAAATCAGCCAGTGCTCTTGACCACTGAGCCATCATTCCAACCACTGAAAACATTTTTTAAAAATAATTTTTTATGTGAGACTAAGGAATTTTCATCATATCCATTTTCTCTCCTGAACTAATTCCTTAGTGTCTCCCCACATCTCCCTCTCAAATTCATGTCCTTTACTTCTATAATTATTTTATAAATCTATATTTATTGTATATGAATATATATAATCCCTGTGTAATCACTACAAGACTTACTGAGTCAAAACTTATAGGACTGAAGACTTGAGAATGAGTACCTTAATAGGGCATGTACTCTTGATCTAATGATTCTTTCCTCAGCAGCCTATAATTTTGTATAATTCTTCAACTAGGGAAAAGGTTATGAGATCCCCTCTCCCTTCCTGCTTAAATGTTGACTTGTGTGATATATAGTTCTCCAGGAATCATTTCTTATTTTAAAATCTGGAGAACCACTAGGGAAGCAAGGCAGATGTGTGTGCAAGTGAATGTCTACAGTTTATCAATACTAATACTACATTTGTCTGTTCATACATACTCGTGTGCATTGCCCAAATAAGTATTGAGTCCCAGAGAGCTAATGCTGCCAGCAATCACACGTGCTAACACAGTCAAGTTTGCTAGCAAGCCCCTTCCTTCCTGTCTTAATTACATATATGTGCAGTAAACACTAAGCTAAGAAATGACTTTCCCTAAAGAAAGTGCTCAATTCTCAATTACCTTTATCCAGAAAAATGATAGCGATGCAACTACATATCCATAGAGAAATAATTGAAAAGTTCATGATTGACATAGACAAGGTGGACAGTCGCAAGCATGTGGACAGCTTGTACATTCTGACTTCAATATGGGACCTTTAGACTCTGAACTTAAAAAAAAATTACAAATTTATTTTTAAGTCACCTTTCTATACTTTTTATGCAGCTATAGGACATTAGACATACATATGCACAAGAATGGTTGTGTGTGAGTGGTGACATCTTGGAAAAGCATCATCTCACATTGGGGCATGAGGAATAAAAGCAGACAAGTTCTATAAATGGTTTGTAATAACTAGTTTAAGAATTTTTTTAGAAGATTAGAGGAGTTTGTTGATTCTCGGTTTGCTACTATTTTTCTTCCACCACCCCCCCACTTTTTACTTCTATTGAGACACTCTCACCATCTAGCCCTAAGAGGCCAGCTGTCACCTACCTAATTTTGTAATATAACAAGCTTATTTTCTTCAGTTATAAATGTCCAGAATCTCTATTTTCTATATTTCATCTCTACAACCATAATGCTTTTAAATTTTGTCAAACTGCTTTATCTAGCCTCCATTACACTTATTTAATTTACCCTTGCACCAAGCCTTTATACCTTGATCTTTATTATAACTAAAATGGGAATATATCTGCAAAGGCAATTTTTGTGCTTTTTTCTTATCATCTCTTGGTCTCCTACTTAGCCTGAAACAATCAACCACTAAGCAGCTTTGCTTTTTTTTCCTTTTAAAATTCATCTTTTCTTTCTAGTTTTCAAAAGCTATCTTTCTTGTATGAGTAAAGTGAAAAATGAAGATATACATATTGTATTTAAATATCATGAGGTCTTTCAAAGGCTGGGGAGACAGTACAGTGGGTACATTGCATGCCAGACAACAAGACCATCTGAGTGCATAGCCCCAGTACCCAAAGAAAACCACTTGGAATGTTGCACGTCTTAGCGCCAAGCCTGGATGAAGAGTGCCTTGGTCAGCCAGTCTATCCAAATTTATGGGAACTGGGTTCAATGGCAGACTCTACCTCTAATAATAAGATGAAGCATGATCAAAGAAAATACTTGACTTTTCCCCAGAGCATTCACATACATGCAGGCTTGCATATACCCTCATGTAAATATGTATTCACCTTATACACCCACACACATACACAGGTACCCAATTTAAAACATATTAAAAAGCAAAAGAAAAACACATCAGTAAACATTCTTTTTAAAATTGGAGTAGATTTACATTAATTTTCTCTCCTTTTTCCTTTTCTACCACTGAGCTACCCTTCCTCGAACCCTCACCTGTATACTTCTTACTCTCAAGTTGATAGCTTTTTTGTCTTAAAACCATAGACACACCAATAGCTAAACAGATTCAGCCCATGTGTGTATGTGCATTTATAAACTCATGTGTAGGAGGAGAGTGCTCAGTCATTTCCCAGCTTCCCAGACCTAAATAATAACACGGAAACTAGTTTAATTGCAACGTTGTTTTGTCAATAGCATAGGCATATTTCTAGCTAACTCTTACATCTTAAATTAACCCATTTCTATTAATCTTCCTATGGGCTATGGACCACCAGTAAGGTTCTGGCTACAGCTGGGGTCTTTCTCCTTTGGCAGCTACATGGAGTCTGCTGGACTCCGCCTACTTTCTCTCTATATCTCTATTCAGATTTCTCACCTGGCTTTACTCTACTAAACCATTGGCCGAAAGAGCTTTTATGTTTATAAAACATATTCATAGCATATAAAAGAGAATCCCACATCAGTCATGTACATAACTATGTAATATGTTGCAATAATAATCAATAAATAAGCATTATATAAGCATTTACTGAGACTGACTAAAATACCTTTGAAAATCCTGTCTTTCAAAACCTATAATTATTGTATGACAATTAAAAGAGTTTCTTTAAAATCATTCATGGTCCATATCTAGTTAAACTCTCAAAAGTAACCAGAAATTTCAAAGGAAGATTTTAAGTTTCAGTAAAAACAAGTAAACATTTTTTTTAATTAGGTCAACTGTATAGAGAAATTATTTTGTTTTCTATGGGACTGTATTATAAATTGATTATTTTTTCAATGACAAAATATTACTAAATATTTTGAAAACAACTGTAGAGGGCTGACCTGGAAAGAAGGTGGAACAGAAGGACAGAATGTACCTGTACTGGCAAAGCCTGCACTCCATCTTTTCAGAATCTTTTTTTTGTGTGTGTCTTTGAGATAAACAGCTAGCCACTCTGCTTTCCCCTGGGCATTAGGGAGCCATCTCTTGAATTATGGTCTGTGGTCTGACTTACTGGAGAATGCTGAGAGAAAATAAAGTTGACTTCTTTATTCTGCTCTTGTCAGTGTCAAAAGTATTTTTTTACAATCTTGCCTGAAGCATATTATGAAGAGTATCATCCTACTAATTCATAAATATATTTTCCCTTGTATATTTCAACCTTTGTAAATACTATATCATAAACCTTACACATTTCACTTCTGAATCAAAATACTTTTGTAAGCCATGTTTGTTAGGCTGGGAGCCTAGGCCCCAGTCCCTGGCATCTATCTCAGCCCACAGGCCTGGTCTGGACTTCAAATCCCAGCAGGCCAGGGATTTGATTTACGCTCCTCGGGGTACTTAAATGATTCCCCAAAAGAAGAACACGTGGTTCCACTTTTTATCTCCCGGAGGTCGCCTTCCTGCGGCTTCCCGGTTCCCCCCTCGGGGCCACCTGAGAGTGCAGATCTTCCATTAAACCTGGATATTTCTTAATTTGGTTTGTTTTGATTTGGCTTGATTGGGAATTTTTGCATCGTCAGAGAACTCAGTTAGAAAAATATTCCTAACAATGTTGTCTAAAAGTAACTTGTTTCTTTCTTGATAGTATTGATCTGGAACCCAGGCACACATCCCTATCACACATTTACTGAAAAGTTCATTGATGAGAGAGAGTTATATTCAGTTCTTCAAAATACATCGTATAGATTTCTGAATAATTATGTGCTTATTATTAAATCTAAAATACATATCTAGGAATTTGGGAGTACAATATGGGATATATTTCTTCCTATTCAGTGTTATATATTTCAGTATCTCATACTCATCAGACCAGGCTGAAATCTATGTTTGTAATATTCATTTGTCATGCAATAATGTAACAGCATCTTCACTTTCTTATCTCAATGTCAATTTTATAGTCTTTAGGTCATTAATTCCTTCTGTACCACAGCATGCCCTAGTCTATTTCTAAGCATTGGCACTGAGAACATGAACATTCTTGAGGAAACTGTGTTCGCAGTGGTAGCTTTAACTCTTCTTCTTCAAGAGCAAGAAGTTCCAGCCCTTCTGATGGCAAGGCTGTGGACAGACAGTAAACTTGGCTCCCAGACTCCTCTGGTATCTGCTGCTGGAATCTCTGGTCTGGCCATTGCCAGCAAGGCAAGATTTACATCATTGACTTAAGGTAGAAGATTCTTAGAATCTCTTCCAACTTGAGGGCAATCAGGGAAATGGTAGAGGGCCTTTTCCTCCACACTTCTTCATCCAATCAGGGCCCGGTAAAGGAGTGAGTGATATTTCTGTTCCCTTTGGCCCTTCCTAAAGTCTTCCTCCATAGTATCTGAAATTGTGATTGCCCAGGAATTCTTCACTCTTAGATGCCTCTTTCCCCACTCATGTCCCCCTCCCTTTCCAGTCCAAAGAGCAGTCAGGGTTCCCTGCCCTGCGGAAAGTCCAAGGTCCTCCCCCCTCCATCCATGTCTAGGAAGGTGAACATCCAAACTGGCTAGGCTCCCACAAAGCCAGAACATGAAGTAGGATCAAAACCCCATGCCAATGTCCTTGGCTTCTCATCAGCCCTCATTGTTTGCCATGTTCAGAGAGTCCGGTTTTATCCCATGCTTTTTCAGTCACAGTCTAGCTGGCCAATAGATCAGCCCCACTGTCTCAGTGGGTGGGTGCACCCCTCGTGGTCCTACCCAGTTTTGTTGACTTTATCCTTCCCTCTCATTCTTCCTTCTTCCTCCTCTACTTTGCTCTTGTACTTTCTTTCCCTAGTGACTGACTTCCATTTTTATGGCATAAGTTTTCTATTAGCCACCCACAATCCTCCCTTAAAATTTCCAGTATGCTTTTGAGGGCCCCTTTCTGACTTCAGAATTTTTACCCACATTCACTTGCACATAAATTACACAATTCAAAAATTAGAAGCAAAAATATACATATAAGAAAGATCATATAGCATTTGCCTTTTTAAGTCTGAGTTACATAATGTAACAAGTTATTTCCAGTCCAACTCAATTTTCTGCAAAATTCTTAATTCTGCATTTCATTTGGTTGACTAAAATTCTACTGTGTTTATGTACCACATTTGAATAATCATTCATTCATTTTCTGATGAACATGTAGGCTACTTCCCCTTTCCTGACTGCTGTGAACTGAGTAACAGTAACATGGATGCACAACTATCTCTGTAGCAGGATGTGGAGTCCTTTCGGTATATGTCAACAAGTGGTACATCTGGGTCATATGACACTTTCATTCATAGCTTTCTTATAAACCTCCACACATAGTCCACAGTGATGATCTACAAACTGTAAGCAGATACAGACACGATAGAAAGGAAATTAGATACCACCTTAACTTTGTTCAAACAGTACATAAGTATGTTTCCTGATGTAGGAAGGTCATCTGTCTATGTGTTACTTCCATTGGTTAATAAAGAAACTGCCTTAACTTTTTGATAGGACAGAAATTAGATAAGTGCAGTAAACCGAACAGAATCCTGGAAGAAAGAAAGCAGAGTCAGGCAGATGCCATGAAGCTCCAGCCCAAGATGGACATAGGTTAGAATCTTCCCAGTAAGCTACCACCTCATGGTGCTACACAGATTATTAGAAACGGGTTAAACAAATATGTCAGAGTTAGCCGAGAAGAGTTAGAACTAATGGGCCAGGCAGTGTTTAAATAAATATAGTTTCCGTGTTATTATTTCCTGGGCTAAGCTAGCCCTGCGGGAGCTGGGCAGGAGGAAAAGCAGGCCTGCTCGCCTCATCACTACAGTTTCCTTTATCATTTTTTTCTAATTTCCATTAAAATACAGCAAAACTATGCAATGGTTTAATGATTCTAAATTGTTGGAAATAATAGCCTCCTTTGTGAGGTATGTAAAGAAATACCATTTTTCTCTTTGTCAGGAATCCCTTTGGGAACATATGGATTCCAATATAGTATCTGTGTTGTCTGACAGAAATGCTATGGATGATGGATAGTAAACCTTTTTACAAATGGCTAGACCCATGGCTCCTAACAGCTTTCTGACATAGACTGTAGAAAGTTTCCATGCTCAAGGAAAGCAACAGACGTTCAGAGATAGAGAAAGTCCCGTTTTACAACCTAAAGATGGCGAATAAGTGGAACATCCCTAATTTATGATATGAAGATAAGAGAAATAATTACTCTCTTAATAAGATATGTACTTGAAGAACCCAAGCACCCCCTGCTTGCTTCTAGAATAGAAAAAGTCATTTTTTTTCTCTTTTTCCATTTGCGTTTTTCAGGCAGCTGCTGATTCACCAGGCTGCCTTTCTTATTGTTTTCTCAAGCTCGAAATTAGTCTCCAGATTTCCTCCTGGGCCCATGTTTACATTCTTTTTAACTATGAGGGCAAAAACCTGCAACATAATGCCATGTCTCCTATGGCAGCACTCGCCTCGTGGCTTCCCTCAGTCACCTCACACCACATGCCCATCTTCTCTACTGAACTCTCTGCACAGTGCTGGCAGCTCTGCTTTGAAGGTATCTGGATCTGTGCATTTTGTAGGAAGACCCCTCTGTGTGGTCTTGCCACATCCATGTTACTTTTGTAGTCAGCTGAATCCCACACTGGCTTCAGATATTTCAGACACACCCATCACCCTCATGGACACCTCTTGGAGACATTCTGATTGAGAGACTCTGTCATTATTTCTTCGTGCTGCCTTTGACAACATCCCATAGCAATTATTCTATGATGCTATTTCTTGTGCCTGATTAACCTTTCCTTTTATGAAGAAAATAGAACATAAAACATTAGACCCTATATTCCTGGGAGAGATTTCACAGAAAATATTGGGACTCTAATTTCCTCAATGAGCTAGGCTTAGTCATCTAACCCATATATGCCAAGTAACAAAATACTGTGGGAAAACAGAGCAGGTAATTATTGAATGGGTACCAATTACTAAAATGAACTATTAAAGAAATCCAGTTCCAAGTCCATACTCAGAGCAATGGCATAAATTTAAAGCACAAGCATAGAAAGAACTGGAACAAGGCGCAAAAGGGGTGCACTTTGTGTAGCTGTGGCTTAAGTGTGCTCTAATTGACACTGTGTAAATTCTGATCTAATGGTGTCCTTAATGCTGTCGTCTCTTAAGTGTTTCATGTAGTGCCAGTAATAAGATTGCTTCTGTTCCATGGTACAACAACACAGTTCTTCAGATGCGGAGTATCTGTCTGGAAAAAGTTTGTTCTTATATCTATACAATAAGCCAAAATAAAAGAGACAAACTAAAAATGAAACAGAGGAGTCTGGCTTCCTTCTTTGATTCAGTGACTCGATCATCCCAAGTGAAGTGTCAGCAATTTTTAGAAAACTACCTTCTAATTTTCATTTCTGGTGGGTTACTCAAAAACTCACCTCAAAGCCATAGAACTAACAGGATACCGACAGATTAACCTTTGAACGAGCTGCCTTGGAAAAGGACCTGAACAGGGAGAGTAAGCTCTGAGTTCCAAGGAAGAGTTCAAGAGGAGAGATAACCATCCTGTCTCCCCACCACAGGGAACATCATGGAAAGGGCCTTTGAGTCTTCAGAATTAAGTGCTTTATAACTCCGAAGAGTTTTCAGAGCTGGCAGGAAGTTCCACAACATGTAATTGAGCCCGGCCTACCCTATGTAAGCCTAAAGCTTGGTAGATCTTCCAAAATCTTGCCATCTCTAAAATTCTGGAGTCACTTCACTTCATCTTCATGAGCACCATGATGTGACCCTCAGAGATGCCTCATTTGGATGCCAGCCCTATCAGACAATGCTGGCCTCAATGAGTTTTTGAAATCATGGAGCAAGATGCTTTCAGTCTTGGATATTTCATATCTATAAAACCATTGCCATGTGAACAATCCTGCTAAGGTCTTCTGCTATCTTGGAATGGATCCTTTAACTCATGGTTATTCAGGCCTTTGTGTGATGACACTAGGGAAGCACCTTCCTTGGTGGTTGCTTTTGAGCAAGAAGCTCCTTCAGCAACATGCTTTGGCTGGACTCTTTCTTTCCAAACAGACTTAGATTTTTCAAGATGGAGCCTTCGATATGTTGGATTTTACCTTTGTGGCACCATTCATGTTGTGCTAGTAGAGGGTAGCAGTCCTCTCTTTATTATTGCTGATCTCCTTAATTACTGGTATTTTGTGGTTTATACATTTCACTGTCGAAACATTAAACTGTTAGGAATATTTCCTAAGATGAAAATCTTCACTAGCACAAAAAATCCAATCAGACCAAATTAAACAGAACTGAATGCCTGTGTTTAATAAATGTTGCACTCTCAGGTGGCTAGGAGAGCATGGCTAGGGAGAAAGAGAGACAGAGGGGATACCAATGCAAACCCAAAAACCACGTGTTCCTCTTTCCAGTACAATCTTAAATACCCTTTGGGGTCAGCGCTTGGCAGACTGGGAATTGGAGCCCAATCGCAAAGTTCATGGCAGGTTGGGGGCAACACTTCCAACTCAGTATTACATTCCAGCCTTTTTGGATATAGGAGTGTTAGAGGACTGGGGTCTCACTTTTGACCAAACACCCCAAAGTCCTTGGATATAGGGGCATCGGCTCAGGTCTGGCTACTTCCTGTGGACATGGGGCAACATGGGAGAGGGAAGAGCTGGGAGTCAGGCTCATGCTCAGTGGGAGGTGTGGCTGAAGTGGCATCTGGTTTGCTGTCATTCTTCAGTCCTCAAGCAGCTGCTCTTTGAGGGAGATGAGAAGGCAGGTGACTAGAAGAAAGAAATATTGTTATTACTGGTCCCAGGCATTAACTGCCAGAAATAATGGAACAGGGAAGCATCAGATACAACCAGATTTTAGTCAGTATGTGTCCTTCATCTAGGAGAGTTGGTACCAATGGTGAAGTCCTGGGAGCTGGTGCAGGTCTTTTGGCATTATCTGGAGAGTGCTTTGTGGGTTGATTTTGGCCCAAGCAGCAGGAGTGACCTGCAAAATATGCTTGAAACTGGCTGGGGTTAGCAAAAGGCTCTGGAGACTGTTAGTTTTTTACCAGGCCTGATTTGGATAAAGCATTAGAACTTTTCCAGGAACCTATAAGAGAACTGGAACAGATTTACATCTTGATGTCATAGCAAGAGCCTGGGAACCATGGATTTTTAAGATACACACCTGAAACCTGTTAATCCTGAACTATGAAGTCTGTTAAATAACAGTACCTTAAGTTGTCAAATGCCCTTAGACAGATCTGGAAGGGATACATGTGCAAAAATGAGATAGCTTTTTAGTTACACAGGCAATCCCAAATCCTCTCCTATTCCTGGGAGTACACTAGTCTTAGAAGCAGTGCTTGCCATTAGCTGCTGAGTATGAGAGGCCCAAAGATTTTTCCTATGTGGGGAAGATTTAGTCTACCTTGCTTGGTAGGATGAGAAGATTGTTTCCTGGGTGAAGCATCCAGAAAGCTGGAGAGATAAAAGGCTGCTGTTTGCTTTGTGGGTTGTTTTGCCAAACCCAGAGGCAAGGCATGGAGATGGAAGGGCTTCCATCTTCTTGGAGGAGCTAAAGGATGCTGTGAACGTTGCATGTGTGTGTTAGAAGCTCTTGTTAAAATTCCATAATCTCAGATCTGTAAAGGTACTTGAGAAAGGGGTGTCATTGCCTGCTATTTAAACTGGGCATATAAGCTAAAGTTAGACATGTACTTTATCCAATTAGTTACAGTTTATCAATGCTAGTAGATGTAAGAAGATTAAAAGGAATATTTTGGGCACATTATAAAGACACATTTACACAGACTGAGCACATTACAAAAACCCATTTGCACATTTACACAGATATAGTGTGGCCACATCATTATGACAGAGAGACAAATAAAACAGTTTTAGAAACCTGTGTCAGCTGACAAACTTAAAAATCCCAGCTTAGTTAGGTGACAGAAAAGTGAAAGGACAGGGAGGAAAAGATTTTTTTTAAATCCCAAAGTGAGAGAAAGAGCAAACAGCTGGGGGGCACATAGAAGCTGGGAGGGGAGTGCTTGAATCATGGACTATGGAGAAGCAGGAAAGGGGAAACAGGGAGTGAAAAGGAAAAGCGGGAAGGAGCAGGGATGTAGAAAGAGGGAGGAGAGCACATGTAGGCTACAGAGAAGCCGGAGAAGTGGGAGGGAAGTGAGGAGGGGGAGCACACCAGAGTGGTCCTGCATAGGTGGCAGAGGCCAGGGAAACAGCTGATGAAGAATCCCAGCACAGTGAGGCCTCGCCTGGCGGGAGGGCAAGAAAGAAGGAAGGTGGGGAGGGCAGATTGGGCTGCCAAAGAAACAAAAGTTGGGGCGGGACAAGAGCGCTGGCCATCAGAAATCAGGAGAGAAAAAGAGGCAGAAGGTGGGTGAGATGTTGCTTAAGGGCGTTTAAATAATTGGCTTGGAATTGTAAGAAATCCATTTTAAGCATATGTCTGTGGCTGGAGCCTGTTGCAATGTATCCACCAAAAAGAGCCCTCGAGTCAGTCAAAAAAACAGGGGTGCAAGAAAATTAATGGGGAAGTCTCCAAACGCATTCAATTCCCATCTCAGCAAAAGGCTTGGCTTTCACTGCGTTAATCAGGCTTAGGGCATGGCCAAGACTTCAACAAAAGCTCAAAAACGAATGGGTTACCCCAAAACCCTACCCGCATGCAGTTTAAAAGGGGAATTCACCAAGTGAAGGTCATCTTGCCTGGCAGAGCGGGCACAAGGAAAGGGCGTTTCCAGCAGGTAGCCCTGGGCTCTGGGCCCCTGGGAAAAAAAATCAGACCCTTTTTGGTGAGACCGCCAGTTGTTAGGAATATTTCCTAAAATGAGCATCCCCATAGGTGAAAAAAAAATCCAGTCAGACTAAATTAAACTAAATTAAATGCCCTTGTTTAATAAATGTTGCAGTCTTGGGTGGATGGGAGAGCATGGCTAGGGAGAGAGAGAGAGAGAAAGAGACAGAGGGGGTACCCACACCAAACCAAACACCACACCTTCCTCTTTCCAGCTCAAGATTAAATACCCTGTGGGGTCATCACTTGGCAGGCTGGGAGTTGGAGTCCAAACACTCGGAAGGCTGAGAATTGGAGTCCAAGTGCAAAACACTTGGCAGGTTGGGAGTGACACTTCCAACTCAATATTACATAAACATGCTCACAACACCTAAACTTGAACTTCTTTAAACAATTTTTTTCTGTCTGATGAATTTTTTTATGGGTGTTTTCTTTTCACCTCACTTGATTCCTCAAGATAGGTTCAGAATGCAGCCATTTATTTAGTCTATGTATTTAGAATAACACACAAATAGTTTCTACGCAGGTTCCTAGGAGAATCTTGCTCCTCCCTGAAATCTTATGAGCTGGACCTTCAATGCTGTGTTTCTTTTGCATTCTTTACCCAGGCTTCACCAGAACAGTCCGGTAAGTTCTGCTTATAGTGTCCGAGGACTCTTCTTGCCCAAAATAATTCTTCTGCAATTTTTCATAAAACCAGTCCCACACCCTAAAATCTGTATCAGGACTAACACAACAATGGTTCTACTTCTTAGTACTGGCAAGAAGCTGTCTACATTGTCTGATTAAATAAGAAGCACTTTGGTAGTTTGGAAATTGCTTATCTAATACTTTAAATTTTCTTTTGGCCTGTCTTTACCCTTAAGGAGTTAATCTTTGCCCACATCTGAGACAGACCTACAGTTTTACTTGCTTGACTGTAATGTGCACCAGTGCATTTTTAAAATGTGTTAATGCATGACTTCCTCTGTTCTTTTAATATAAAAACTCTGTGAAACTGTTTCCATATTGAAACCTGGAAACTGGGAGAACCTAGCTCTATGTTTTCAGGGCTATTGTCACTCAAATTAGGCTCCAGAACAAACTGTCTCTTAGTCCTCTTCTGATGAGAGGTATATTTGACTTGTGTGTGTTTGCAATTACGATTTTCCTCTGTTTCCTTTCTTGTTATGTGGTAAAGTATCCCGACAAAACCAACTTCAATAAGAGAAAGGGTTTATTTCCACTCACAGTTCATCAGTCCGGTTTGTCAAGAGCAGGATGTCCCAGTAAGAGGAGCATAAAGCAACTGGTGCATCAGCAGCCAGAAAACAGTGAGGACTGCTGCCACTCAGCCCATTTTCTCCTTAAGAGTCATTCTAGTAACCCAGCTCATGTAATGGTACCACCGGTTGTTAAGGTGGGTTTCCCACCTCATTGAACCTAATCTAATTCCTCACAGATGTGCCCAGATATTTGACTCCTAGGTGCTTCTAGATCTTGTCAAATGACAGTCAGTTGTAACTATTACACAGACATAACATGACTCTTACTCAAGGCAAAAGCCAGGGTGCCAGAAAATTACTTAGGAGACAGTGTCATTTTAGACACCTGATCAAAGTTGGAAGGTATGTGGAGGGTGATCTAAGAGCAAGGATGAGGGGCCTCACTGAACTGACAGAAGAAGATTTTTGCTAAAACTGGGATTTACATGCAGTGTACATATAGCCTGGGTGAAAGTCCTATAGCCTAAAAAGCATTGGATCAAGCAAAAACACCTTGTCAGCCACTGAACTTGAAAAAGTTTCAAGCTATAATACTTTTCAGCCTTGTCCAGATCAGTTTGCTAGAAAGGGGGAGACGAATGGAGGAAAGGATCTGTCACACTCCTAATGATCTTGTAATTCCATTTTCCATTAGCATTAAAATAAGTCAGAAAATAAATAAGCCATTTCTTTTACAATCTCCTCACTCAATTCTGTTTAAAAGCTTTTCTGGTCTAAGAGTTCGGTATTCATTGAACATCACTCAAGTTCTGGCTGGGAGTTACATATTCATAACGCCGGGGTAGCTTATCTGTGATCACTACAATGAGGCTTTAGTTCTTGCAAGAAAACCTCAACAGCCTTCCCGCAGTGCAGAATAATAGCTGATTAAAATACCAAAAGGCACGAATAAAAGAGAGGAAACAAAAACATTCTATGAAGTGTGTTGAAGACAAAAGCTTAGACCAACACAGCTTTACACTGAATCATAGCCTCATCTTGACAGGATCAAAGGGCAACTCTTGGGAAAGCAAACACCGCAGAAAGCCGATTTCACACCAAATAAAAGAGAATGAAATTATAATCCTAGAATTGAGAGGAATATTTCAGTTACTGAAATAATCAATCATCTTACTTTTCCATTAAAGAATCTCAACTCCAAAATTGTCTACACCTCTGGAATCCTTCAGTTATGCCCTATGAGTTCATATTACAATCCCCCTTTATATTTTGCATGGATTATTTAGTCCAATATAATGTATCACACTAAAACGGCACTGGAGTCTAAAAATAGTAATCATGTAAAATCTTTCCTCTACTTTCATCTCTGTTACTTGACAACAGGCAATTTAGGAGAGAAATTTAGTGGATAATTCCAAGCCACTGTTCATTGTTGGGAGGAAGTCACAATGTCAGGAGTTTGAGACAGCTGGTCATATCCCACTCACAATCAAGAGCAAAGAGAAATGAATGCATACATGCTGGTTTGTGTTCAGCTCCTTCTCTACAGGTGCAGTCAAGGTTCCCTGCCTATGGCATAGTACATTCCATAGAGGGTAGGGTCTCCCCATATCAATTAATGAGTGAAGTAGCAAATTCCCCCAAACATGTCTACAATCCAATTTGATCAAGACAATCTCTCACTGAGACACTCATCCCAGGGAATTCTAGGTTGTGCCTACTTGAAAATTAAACAAACCATCATTGATCTCATATATTTTCTGAGGACCTACATACCTAAGTAATTTCCAAATGCTTCTTAGTACAGCTTTGCTTTGATTATGGCAATCTGAGTGCATAACATGGTAGAGATACTGCATCTAGTAGCTCTGAAAGTCATGGTGACTTAGGAAAGGAGACAACAGTCACTCTCCATAAGGACCATATCACAGTACAATCCATTTTCTTTGATTTAATTAGTTTACAAAGAATTGGGTTTCTACATACATTTTTTTTCGAGCAAAAGTTTCTTTTCTGCTATGTCATGTGTGTCCTTCTTGCCCTCCCCCTTATCCTCTCTTGTTCTCCACTCATACTCTTTATCCATTTTTATAATGCATCCCCACTCTCTTGCTGCCTTATTTACATACACAAAAACGTTTCCTAAAACTGACCAATCTCCAGAAATAGAACATAGTTGAATTTCTTACACTGGAGGTGGGAAGGACCAAGGGCATACATAAAATTTTCTAGTTGGCACAGAGAAAATTACAAATCAACAGCGAAAAGCGTTCTACCCAAGTACCTCCTTAGTAAATTTGGCAGAAATGTAATTCAAATGGATTTTCTTTGTCCATTTAAATGCTGTGATTTATAGCCAATTTTAAGTATAGGAGGAGATGTATTTTGTGTTTGGATTTGGCAAGATCAATTTTCAGAAACCTTTACATGGAAATGAATTAGCTGCCACCTTTTAAGCAAGTAAAACATCTGTGTTGTAAGTTTTATTGTTTGAACATATGTTGCTTCCCTAATGGAGAAAATACTGCAATAACAAGTACAAACAACTGTAAGGGTGTATTATAATTAGAGTTAAAAGAAAAAAGGAGTAATGTCACATATGTCAAATCAGACTTCAAGAGCAAAACACAGATAGCATACACACTCCCAATGATGTTCAGTTTTGGTACGGGGGATGGGGAGCAAGGTGGGTCTTGCCTCACCTTGATATGCCAGATTGTTTTGACTCCCCAAAGGAGGCCTTACCTCCTCTGAGGAGCAGATGGGGGAAGTGGGCAAGCAGGCGAGGGGAGGGAGGAGGAACTGGGGCTTGTATGCAAATTTTATAATTTAAAAAATTTAAAATCATTTGTGCAAAATAATACTTATGTATGCCTATCTGAGTGCACAGCATTGCCACCTATGGCTAGGATGTTGAATAGGCCCAAGCTGCTGCCAGGGGCCAGGTCTGGGTCTGTGGCCCTACCACAGCTAGGGGGTTGTGTTGCTGACAGTGGCTCTTGTTACTACTGAAGGCTGTGCAGCAACCCTGGATATGAGGTGACACCTGAAGCCATGCTGTGGTCCTAGGGCAACCTTGCAGAAGGGATCTATACTATTGTTTATAGCCTGGATTCTCACTAAAGGCCACAGGGATTCCCTGGCTTCTATTTTGTTATCTGTCACTATTTTGGGGTCCATGGGACATTCATCTTCTGGGGGTCATTCCAAACTGAGTGACCTGTGCTGACATACATAGCCACTGAGTTGTTTGAGCCTGATATGATGTCTAAGACCATATGTGGGTCTATGGTTTCACTCCAGTCAGGGTCTGAGAAGATAACTGTGGCTCAGGTTACCAATGAAAACAGTGCAGATAACCAGTTCCTAGGTCAATACCTGAGGCCGTATATACCTAGGTGACCTGTACTGCTACCTGGAACAATGTTGATATCCATGTTGAAGACCCTACCCAAACTGTTCTGGGGGCATATCTGATTCTGTGGCCCCAACACAGTCATGGGTTTATGTTGAGATATGTGACTCCTAATGCCATTGTTGGATTTGTGACTGCCCAGGATCTCTTCCACCACCTAGTACCATGTTGGAGCCTGGTGATCATGATTTTTCTGGGACCATGCCAATGTGGGACATCTATGCTGCCACCCAGGGCCATGGTGACATCCAGGCCTAAGCTGTAGCTACTGGTCATTTCAGGGTCCATGATCCCACCAGAGCTGTGGACTATGTTTATGAGCTTTGCCTGTATTGCCACAGAGGGCCATGTGAACCATGTGTTGAAGTATTAAGGCCTGCTTAAGCTGGTCCCACCACTCACTGCCCTGGGAAAAGCCACTCCCCTATCAGAAATCTAACCCCATCCAGTGAATTCCTGGAATAATGACCCCATGACCCCTGCATGGGAAATCTGGCTCTGCCCCTAATAGAAGGGCTGACCCCAACACTGGGGAAAGATGGACCCAACACTTATCTGAGGCTAGTGATTCCAGAAGCCCAACTGACCAACTCAACGGCCACCCAGGTGCTCATCTAGGGCTTTGAGTTGGAAACTTACAACTTCTAAGCCATCTATGACACAGGTGGAATACATAAATGAACTGGTTCTACAGATCCATTCTTGTATGATCTGCATGACTCAGGGCAACAGCATGATGTCTGGGGAGTTTCTTTGGCCGTTCAGTGTTGATGTTGTGCAGGAGGCCAGAGACCTTGAACCTAACCTACAACACATTACACAAGGGACATTTGTGAGGGAATGCCACTTGGACAAAAGGGTATATTGACTGCACAATAGAATGCAGCACCCAATACAGCTTAACAAATGAAGAGGTGATGGAGAGGCAAAGACAGAGGAGCAAAGTGGGTTTTATAGTTTGTTTGTTTTTGTTTTGTTTGTTTTATAATTCAGATTAATCTTGTTTATTTTTATTGTTTTTTATATTTTTAAATAATTATATTCAGTAGAGTAGCATTTCTTTAAAAAGAAATACCCCAACAAATTGCAAATTTTTGTAACTATTGAATCTTTATGGATTTCACATCATGTACCTAGAAACCACTCATCTTCCCATCCTTTGGCACTTGCCCTGCAACCTTGAAAATTTTCCTCAAAGAAAACTTAAAGGAAAAGAAAAATTTTGTTGTGGAAGCTGTAGTGGCACACAGTGAGTCTTATAACAAGTCCTTTGTTCTATACATCTTTACTTACCAGTGTTCATTGCAATGATTGGTCTGTTTCCAGGCCTCTGGTTTCTGCTATACTATCAACACTGGGCCATAACTGAGACTCCTCTTGGATATCCTGTTGTTTCCCTTTTTCATGTAGCTCTTGCTGTTTTGGATCTGCAGGATCAATCCCTTTACATGATCTAGCCGATCATAGACTGGGTGGATGCTGGCATGGGCCAACTTATATTGAAAGACCCTGAGGAGGACTTCCCTCTGGAGGAGACTCCCTGAAGCCAAGGAACAGGCCGAGACCACACAGATGCAAATCACAAGAGGTTTATTGGGTGAACACAGGTACCTGTGGGCAGCAAAGTCTCTCGGAGGACTTGCACGCCTTCAGGTCGGGGTAATGGGTTTATATATGTTTGGGGAGCAAGAAGCGCGGTACAGAAGCGAGAAGCATTGTTATTGGTCAGTTTGAATGTGGCCGAGTTCAGGTCAGGGACAAGGTCCCTAGTTCCCAAGAATTCAGATATGGGCTGCCTTGGTTTTTATCTAGTGCAGGCAGGGTGTCTTTTCTTGGTATTCGCAGTTCCTCCCTGCTAGGGCCAGAAGATGCCTAGCCACATTCTTGGTACTTGCCTTTCCTCCCCGGCCCAGCCTGAGTGTCTCTATCTCGTTTTGGCAGCTTCTAAACTGCCCTTTGTTCAAACCCCTGAATATTCAGTACAAGCCCTGCAAAATGGTGTTACCAGTGCTAAGTTGTTTAACAAGCTGGGCGGGGGTCTTTTATCTGGTGCTAAGCTGCTTAGCAAGCTGGACGGGGTCTTTCAATATCCTTGATTCTGGTATAGGTAGTTGTAGGGATGGTCAGTCTGCCATTTCCTCCAGGTCCCCTCTATATATCTATCAGTTCTGTAGCTTGGTCTTGCAGAACTCCTAACAGTGGAGCAGGGGCTTTCTTAACTCTTTGACTTTTGAGAATCTAGTCCTCATACAGAATTATACTGCCCTGCCTTAATACAAGGGTGTACTTACTTTCATTGTAATTTAATATGCCATGTTTTGTTGATATTCATTAGAGACTTCTCTTTTCTGAGCAGAAATGGAGGAGGAGAAGACTTGGGGGTGCAAAGTGGAAATTGGAGGAGGAAATGGAAGTAGAGAAGGGAGGGAAACTGCAGTCGCAATCTAAAGTAAATTAATTTATAAAAGGAGAAATTTAGGGTGAACACATGATGTGGGATGCCCCTCTGTATGCTGTGAATACCACTGGTTAATAAAGAAGTTGTTTGGGCCTGTGATTAAGTAGAACACAACTAGGCAGGGAAAGCTAAGGCTGAATGCTGGGAGAAAGAGTGCAGAGTCACCATGGGAGAAGCCATGTAGCCCAGCTGGAGACAGACAAGCCAGAATCTGGCTGGTAAGCCACTTCCACATGGCGATGATACACAGATTAATGGAGATGGGTTAAACTAATATGTAAGAGTTAGCCAATAAGAAGCTTTAGCTAATGGGCCAAGCATTGAATTAAATAATACAGTTTCTGTGTGGTTATTTCAAGAGTCTGGGTGGCTGGGAAATGAACAAGCAGCCTGCTACAACAAACATGATCATATTTTATTATATACTTGCATGAAATTCTCAAAAGAAAAAAAGAATTATGTATTGACAGATAAAGGAACAAACAATTATGGAAGATGATTGCTTCTATGATTTAAAATATGACTGAAAAGGTTGTGTGTTGTGCTTGTGCTTAGACCATCTGCAGTATACACATAATGAAAACAACTGTTCTTTTGACTTAACCTATGGTATTCACCAGGGTTTTGAGAAAAGTTAATTTCTGAAAAAAGTATGCCTCAGTCAAAATTGGTTATAAGAAAGCAGGTTAGAGTGTTTCTACCAAGAGAATCCAAGAATAAGATGAATTAGACAATAAAGCAGAATAGTGCTGCCATGTTTTGAATCTGAAATGTTCCATCTCAGGCTCATGCACTTTTAATTCCTGTTTCATTGGATTTCTGAAGCAGCTTAAAGAGACAAAAAGCATAAAGTGACCAGTCTGGCCTCTGTTGGTGGGTCTGTTTATTTCAAAAATAAGGAGCAAACACAGTAGGAAAGGGGCCTACCAAAGGGAAAGGTGATATTTGGGGTTAAGATAGGGTAGATTAGAGGATGGGAAATTAAATGTAACTTCTGGAGCTATGCACAAGCCTGCAGTTTCTCCTTTCATGATTTATTTGTCTAGCACTGACTGTTTTATCTTTTAGAACTGCCTTGCTCTGGCTCTCAAGATGTAGATGATGGTGAGTAACTGAGTATAGTAATGATGGTAATCAAGACAAGCCTGTAGTTTCAACATAATGCCTTAGTAGAATCTGTTCAAGGTTTATTAGAACAAGTTTATGATCTTATTTTTAGGGACTGTGCACATTTTAGGAGGTGGACCCTAGAAGTAACTAACCCTAGCTAGAAGTAACTAACTCAGCTCTTTGGGGTTATGTTTTCTGTGGCTCTTTCCTGTCTTACTCTCTACTTCCTGACTGGGTGAAGCTAAAACACTCTCCTTCTCCACCTATGCCTTCCACTTTTGGCTTCAGTTCAAGCATTAAGGGCCCAGTAGCTATGGATTTAACCTTGCAAAACAATGAGCTGAAAGTAAATCCTTCATTCTTTGATGTTGTTCTAGTAGATATTTTGTCACAGTTACTTGGGAAAAAGAGGAGAAAGATTCTATGAGCCGAAGTAGTGGATGTCTTCAGTAAAATAGAATTTGAAGACATTACAAGCTGTTGTATACATGCACTTACAAAAGTTATACACAAGACATGCATAAGATTAAACCAGCTAAAAGAACAGTATAGATGGGTGATGGAATCATGACATTCAGCCATTAACTATGGAGTTACTGCTACTAATGGTTGGGAAAAGGAGAGTCAGTTTTCTTCAGGGATGCCATTAGAGAGACTACTAATGTTCCTAATAGATTACCCTAAAGCTATGTGCTTAGTGGGCTTTGGGGGGAAATCTCATGAAGTTGGAAATGTAGGTATTCAGGCTAATATAGAAGAAATTGAAAGGGAAAAAGAGTTGGATTTGACAAAAATGTGCTATAGGCATATATCAAATTCTCAGACAATATAAGTGCATTATTTATACATTTTGCATATTAGCAAAAGTGTAAAATAAAAAATGCAGAGAATTTTGGGGTCTTAAAGTTTTTAAAGAAACAACTATAAAAAACAAAACCTTAAGTATCATCTCTTATAAGACTTTCCATGTCATTCTTTTTATGAGTGATTGTGGTCTTTTGAGGCATTGATTCCTTGATAGCAGAGATTAATAGACTTTTAAATAAAGGCCAGAAATAAATATTTAGTTTGCAGACTGTGTAATCTATCCTACAACTTCTCATCTTGTCATTGTCATGAAAATGCAGCCACAAGATGCACACAAATGTAATATGTACACAGATATCTATGGCTTTATTCCAATAAAATTCCATTTACAAAATCAAGAAGTAAGTTAGATTTGCCAACCAGCATGTTTGTTGATTTACAAATTATGGAAAGACATTTTAAGGGATTATATTGTGCATGAAGTTGAAATGAATTCAAATATCAATATGTAGACAGCTTGGGTAGATAATAGAAACCCATAGCATTTTGTTTCATTTTCAAATGGTATAATACTTCACAGTATTTTACAGGATGACGAACTGAGTTTTAAGTGAAATTCATGAGGTAATTGGAATAATTATCCCCATGTCCCCTGCAGTTCTCTATCATTCCCTTTGGTTCTCCAGGAGATAATCCCATTAACTAACTGAATTATATTTTAATATCCTCTACCTACAGACTCACCATATATTGTTTAAGTTGATCATTTTGTACAAAATAGGATGATCAGGTAGAATTATTCTGACATGTTTTTAAGTATTTTTTTATTTCTATAATATGCATTTAAATAGGAATGATCTCGAATCCATGCTAGTTTGCAATTTCTATAATATGTATTTAAATAGAATGATCTCGAATCCATGCTAGTTTGCAATTTCTATAATATGTATTTAAATAGGAATGATCTGGAATCCATGCTAGTTTGCAGTTGTTTCTCTTCATTTGTTTCACTTCTCTATTTGTAACTAACTTACTCACTAGCTAACTAATTAACTCTATTTTCTTTAAGACAGACTAGCTCTGCAGGCCAGTAGTTAATGGAATTCACTCTGTAGCCCACAGTGGTATCAAAGTTACCAGTCCCTACCTCTTCTTCTGAAGTCTACATGTTTGACCAACCTCACGATACTGCACTTTATCAGACATTTCTATATATATGAAAATAAAAATAATTTCCCATTTCTCCTTTTTTTTAGAGAGATTGTCATAACTGTCTTGAGATGTTAGGAAACACAATACATTATTCTTCACAAATGCCTGAAAAACATAATTTAACATTTCTGTATTATAATTAATATACTAAGCTATCTTTTTTCATAGTGTCTGATTATCATAAGTTGTGGATGATAAGATAATCACTTTTGCATATGTTAGGAACACTTTATTTTTTCTTTCTCTTGTAAAAGTTTAATTGATCTGCATACATAGTGTATTTTTAATAATGTTTTCTGGACACAACAAGGAGTTAAAACATATGAACTCATAGAAACTTTGACAATATGCGAAAACCTGTTCAAGCTTAAACTAGAGAGCATACAAGCACAGAGAGGGAGATAGCATGTAGTCCTATTCCTAGCTGAAGTGCTATAGTATTTAATAACTTCAGGATAGGAAGATCTTCAGTTTTCTATGGATAGTCGAGGTTAAACCACACTTTAGTGGAAAGCCACACATCTGTGAGTGTATAAGCAGCACAAACTGGAGTCCATGCATTTAAAGGAGACAAAGCTGTTTGGGTAGAGAAAAGGAAGTAGATTTATCTTGAATTGTAAGGCAGTGGGGGTGAACGTTATTAAAACACACATTATAAAAACTTGTCACAGGGCTAATTAAAATGAGGGAGAAAGGGAAAGACAAAAAGCAAATTTGCATACTAAAAATTATGCAGCATAGTGCATGGTTTCTAAAGGACTAAAATAGTCACTCAGAATCTGAAAATAACAGCTCGCTGGTGGATAAGTGGTGGCCAAAGGGTATTTTTAATAGCGGAAGTGTGAAGAAGCAGTTGAAAGATCAAACCACACAGATATCTTTGGGAACAATGAAAGGAACTTTCTAAAGAAAACATGATTGATTTAAATTGTAGCAAAGAAACAGATTGTCTTGCCCTCACCACTGCTCAACACCCTGCCCTGTTTGCCTAGTGTACTAATACATTTAAGTCCACTGCTGCTTTTCAGTGCTTACCATACTGACTCATCTGTCATTCATTCTTGGCCAATTGGAGACAATAATCCCATACTGGCAAATACATTGAGTGTTTCATAACCCCGGACCCTACTGAATATGCTGCCACAACTCTGCTCATTGGCATTGTTTTTTGTAGGTTATTGTTTTGCATTGTTAGTTTTGAGAAGCAACTTTTCCTATACACAGGCTGTCTTTAAGCTCCTGCTTTCCATGCCTTACCCCACAACAGTGCTGGCATTGCATTGTGACATACACACCAGGCTATTCCTCTTGGATGCTTTCTTCATTTAAATCCAACATAGTTCTTTCTTTCTTTTTGCATCACATTTTTAATAACGCATTTTCTTTATCTCAGAGGTTTTCATACTTACACGATGCCCTGGTAGGATCTCTGCAAACATCATGGATGAAAGGTAACAATCCATGTGGAGGAGAAAAAAAATCCAGTTCAACACAACCCAGTAGCTGCTGGCATTGGATAACATCTAGAGTCTGACACTGCAGTTTATTTTGCATATCGTTGAATATAGTGCTATTTTAAAAAATTCCTGAGATAACGCTGCGCCATGTACACAAAGAAGCATAATTATAATGAAAATGGTTTTCAAAGTACATGCCCAGTTATTTCATGAAGGTGGGTTCTAGAGAATAGGCTACACATAGGACTTAGAGAAGGATCTGGTGCTGTCTCAGACATACAGAGATCATTGATTTCTTAGCCATCTCTAGTCCTGATTATGGGAGCTTGGGAGAGCCAGGCATGGCCTGACACCTTTCAGATAGTGCTGGAAGTACCTAAATTATCATCCATCTTCATCCTTAGCCTCTGTGGGAGAAATCAAGGTAATACATCTTTTCCTTTGAAAAAGACAGTAGCCCAGCATGTTTAACATTATTGGTTTCCCTACTGCTATCCATGCAAGGGCCTTTGTGCTCCCAACAAAGACCTTATTATATCATACTCTATTTTTTTCTCTAGACTCTCATTAAGCAACCCCCATTCCACAAACTTGTAGTGTCTTGAGGGTAGGTTTTACCTCCAAGTTCTGTAGGATAACCATGTTTGAGACCATGTTTGCAGTAGAATTTTGCCATATCAACAAACTAAATAAACAATGCATGCTGTCCATACTTTATTCAAAATCTGCGAGTGTCTACCAAGAGGCACATTGTCCCTGTTAAAGGATAGTAAAATTTAAATTTCTTTTATATGCATAAGTATATGTGTGTATACATGTGTATATAATACATTTTAAAAGGTTCCTGTTTATTTTACTGATTATTTTTCTCTTTCCTTTTCAATTAGGTATGCCTTTTATATACACAGACCTGCATTAACTACTCTCCCTGCCTTATTGTCAACTTTGCACCGTACAGATAGTTTTGAGCTGGTTTTCCAATCACCTTAAAAATATCACAAGAATCAGTAGAGGAAACCTCATAACCTAAGATCACTAAGTAACATTTTCTCTGCTCAAGAAGATCAGATGAAACAAAGACACACAACTTACCTACCTCACCACAGGTCTCTGTACAAAAATCTTTCCCAGCCACCTCCTCTGAAAACTTTTAAGAAATAAAACTGGCACCTCTGCCACCGTCCTCCTTCAGCATGGTCTATCTCACAGTTACCAGAATTTTTATTTCCAGTGTTCTTATCCTACTTTGTGGACTCATGTATAGGCCACTGACTATATTTTTTTTTGTGTGCCTGTAAACTCTGCTGGGGATGTTAAACTCTATGAAAACAATTTAATTTTTATCTCCAATGTAACTTTCTTCTTTTTGTTATATCCATCTTCTCATGAAGACACAGTTAACTAATTGCATTTATACCCATAGATCAAAAATTACTTAGTTGCTCACAGAAATGACAATTGATAAAATGTGTACCATGGAATGCAGATTATGTTTGCATAAGATTATTATAATGTATTCTTGTTGCTGCATCTAGCCTAAGGCTCTCCCTTCCATAGGCGTCACTAGTCAAATATAATCGTATCATTCACTTGCCTTCTCCCTCACTGTGATCACTCACAGTTTCTCTGTTTACTGTATCAATTTTGTTCTGTTCTTCTTTTGCTATACACATTTTATCTCTGTGGAATAAATATACAGGAGGAGGATGAGTCTAAGACACACTAAACATGGCTGTGATGTATACTTTCAAATAAGCATTTTATATCTATAATGTATGCTGTGCTTATAGAAATACCACTGGCCCTGGAATTTCCTATCCTATAGAACACATTTGTCAAGTGCAAATTATCAAAGATGCAATGAATAGCATAAAGAAGAGTTGAGAAAGAGATTTTATTTCTCGGAGGATTGTTATATACTTTTGGGAAGAGTTATTCATATATTTTGTGTCATTTCTTCATAAATATATAATAGTTCTGTTATAATTGAACCAATGTAGCCATAAATGATAGTTAAGTAGATAAATATGTTAGTATTCAACCTGTATATCATACATTTCAATAAGTTCTTGTTTTCTTGTCCACACTTAATGTCTAAACACCTGGGAAGTTTTGTGCATGCTAAGGATTAATATTTCTTTAAAACCCTTACACGGGGAAGGAGAAAGGGCAGCAGAGGTGCCAAGAGACGGGTGGAACAGCTGGGTTGGGCTGAGAAGGCTGTGGAACTCTGCTTTTCACCTGATAGGATTCACTGGGATGCCTCTGAGTGCAGGGTCTACATTGCTTAAGGGTTTGCAGGACTTAATCACCCATGAGCTATCATCTGAGCCAGTCCTGGGAAGGTTTTGTGCCTTTTTCATGTTGCCTCCTTTTCAATCTTCTCCTTTTATCTGCAAAGTTCATTCTGTTGATTTAGCCCAGAGGCCAGGGCCAGGTGACTGTCTGGAAAGGCA